>DWMZ01000031.1:0-56916 GCA_018249855.1 Eueides tales michaeli
TAAAATCTATTTATATCGTGTTACATGACTCATGTTTAAGATAAAGGCAACTATGACGGCAATGGCGTTTTAGATTTAAAAATGACTAATATCTAAAATTCACTTTGATATAGTTAAGTGATAAGAGTGGGTTCAATCGCAACTTGAGGAAGTAGTACAAGACAAAGCGCGTTGACTTCCGTCATTCAAGTGGGGAACGAAACGAAGTGTCTTGACACTAGGTTCCCAAGTTCCCTCTGCTTACCCTGGCATGTGCGTGATACAGTTGGAAACTGGAAAAGAACAATATATATTTTTAAGATGTTTTATTTTTTAAATACTGTTCTCATAATGCAGGTTGGTATTTCATAACTCAAAACTTTGTGTCAATATTAGCACAATATGTTTCACTATACATTAAATGCCTAAAAAAAATGTGACAGAGAACGGAACAACTATTTCCTATTTACTAAATTTAGAAACGTATAAAAATTTGAACAATGCAGGATTTAAAACCCGTGCCGCGTGTTCAAATCCTGCTTCGTTCAAATTTTTATACGTTTTTAAATTTAGTATTTTTCTTTCTAAGTGTGGAATAGCACTTTAAAAATAGTAAAAATATTTCCTATTTGCCTATTGTGGAATATATTATTTTTGGCGTTGAGTTCTGCCACGCAATACACAATGCCTCAAATTCGGCGGAAAGTGGGCAACGGGACAGAGTGTCTTAACACTATGTCCCGACATCCCTGAGTGCTGAGTGATAGATAGTGAAATATATCACAAATACTAAAGATATACCTCCGCTACATTGTATATCATTTTAAAATCATGAAAATTGACTAAACTACTATCGACCCAATCACGATTTCGCCTACTTAAAGTCATTGTTATGTTACAGCTAAATTATACAAAACGTTATGATAAAAAAAATGCGGCGTTCAGTCCACTCTATACACAATGCCTCAAATTCGGCGGAAAGTGGGAAACGGAAGTGAAACGGAGTGTCTTAACACTAGGTTCCCAAGTTCCCTCTGCCTACCCTGCCATGTGCGGGATACAACGTGAAGCTGTGTTATGATAAACTGTAGCATATGCTCTATTCTGATGTATAAACTATACTACTGTAATGATTCATCTAAATCGCTTTTACAGCTTTTGCGTGAAAGTTGAACATACATCGACTCTTAAAACCTTTTACATAATTAATACTGTAGGATTTATAACGTCCTTTATTTAATTAATTTATAATCAATTAATTGTATAAAAGGCTTATTTATCTTTCTTTTATATTCAATTTAAACGAGACAATTTTAATCGGATTACATATATGCGACAATTGATATTTAACGTTTTGGTAAACACGTCGCTACTTATACGTTACGAATACTTTGCAGGAATCCGTGGTCAAGCAGCAATTAATAGTTAAAGAAGTTTATTTTAAATTGTGTATTAATAGAGAAAATCCAAGATCTTATACTATTATAGATACCTGCTCCAATGTATAACTAAATAAAACAATTTTTATAGATACGTTATAATTGTATAAGTGAACACAAATTTAATTTAAAAATTCTTCTTACAACACTATATCCCGCATATAGCAGGCAAGGCAGAGGGAACCTCAGCCCTCCTCAGGGACTTTCCCTAGTCCACATCAAATTTTTGAAATCTTGCAGCACGAAGTGATGGAATTTAACGCTGTTCTTGCGGAAAAAATTGAATATCTTATTTGTAACCAGTTTTCAGAATAGTAATACGACCCATGGCTTCCCTTCACAGAAATGAACACTTAAATAACAATATACTGGAACATAATGTATGAAATATCTACACATTGTATTAACAACTTATTTCATTAAAAGTATCACTTTCCGAGAAGTGAATCTTTACAATTGCCGTTTATAACTATCACATTAAAAACATCGAATCGATTTTACAGTATAATAACATTTTATATTTTCATTTTGTTGCTAAAAACTTTAGAAAATATATTATGGTAATTAGACGTAATTTTGAAATATGTTGAAATATTTTTATTTACAAAAATATTTCAATGTAAGTAATTTGAATTTGAAAGATATCTTCATTTTAACTATATGAATTTCAGTAATTTGTTGTTTGCGGCCTTAAATTTCACCACTCACCATGCCATGATTAAAAAATGGGCGGAAAGTTATTTGCGGAATTTTTTAACACTAAGGTACCTTGCCATCTTATTTTACTAGGCGGCAAAAAGATTAAGATATAATTTTTAAACTTGTAAAAAGCTCTAAAAAAGTATAAATCGACTAGTAAAATTATTTTTGTATTTCATTATCACTAAATTACCTCATCTTAGCCTGTAGCTCGATCATATATACGTGAAATAAAGAAACCTTAAAATTTATTGTATCTGATATATTAACTATTATCTAGTGGAGAACGGAACGGAGTGTCTCGACACTAGGTTCCCAAGTACCCTGCCATGTGCGGAATACAGCGTAAATCTGAGTATCAATCTATTTTAACTTATATGTCAAACGTTAACTAAGAGCCAATTATACCTAATTTAATCAAGAACGTATATAATATAACGTATATACCGTATATTTAATCAAGAACGTATATTATATAACGTATATGATATAGTAGTAAGTACATATATGATAGTGGAGGATATATCTGAAGCCGTCGTTTCGCAGAACCACTGTAAGTGTTACCTAGACAATCGCATTAGTATCGAGCGTTACAGCGCAGTATTGTGCGGAATATCGATATTGGTAAAATCTCACGCCACGCTAAGCTTACATCAGTAACTAGCAACTCCATCGCGGCCTCGTCCGCTTGAACTACACAATTGTTTATTTAATATGCATTCCTTATATATTATAACAAAATATTATTATTTTTTTCTTTTTTTTATTTCAACTTCTCGCTTTATTCCGCATATGGTAGGATAGACAGAGGGAACTTGGGAACCTAGTGTTAAGACACTCCCTTCTATTTCCCACTTTCCGCCAAATTTGAGGCACTGGGTGTTGAGTGTTGGAACTCAACGTATTCTTTGCCTTTTTACATACAAACATTTACATGACAATTTTTAATATTTTAATTCCTCGAGTGGGAATCGAACGCACAACCCGTGGTGTTTACAGTCACACGCTTGTGCTCCTGCGCCACGAAGATCTTCAAAAATTTTTAATCCACCATTTAGTTGTGGCAGCATTTTGGGTTAACAACAATATATCTTATATGTTAAATCAATGTCATTAACACTGAATTCATAATTCAAATTTTAACTCAATCGGACACTGGCAAGTGTCAAATGAGCTTACAAGATTTCACTTACACAGACTAAAACAACAAGTTAAATAAGTTAGTAAAAACATTATCATTTTAAAGACAATATTTACACATTAAAGGTCTGTAGTGGCGCAAGAACAGATACGTGTGATGTGTTAAGAATGGCTATAAATGCGGCAGGTTTTAGGTTCGGTGGCCATTCGAGTAAATGAAAATATTTAATAATTTAATTTTTCTCTATGGTAACAAAGCAAAGCGCCGATTTTACGAAAAGTGAAGAACTCAACGGAGTGTCTTAATACTACTTTCCCAAGTTCCCTTTGCCTATCCCACCATGTTCAGGATACATAATGAAGATATATATATACATTGGAATTTAATGTTTTAACCAATTGAATAAAAGAAGTTACTAATTAGTTAGTTTATAATTTACTACAATTTACTCAAACAAAATACTGTATATTTATAAAGTTTTTATTTGTATAAAGATTAAAATAAAACCAGCAAAAAGTTAAGGAAAAATTACCATGTTAAACTGCTTTGCTGCCGTTTTTGTAATTAGCGTGCACTAAAGGACTGAGACGGTCGCAATTAAAGGCTTTATACATACATACATTTTACGTACAGACAGCGATCAGTTATATTTTTATTATATGTTATACAGAAATGTACACGAGGATACATTTGCGAATAATCTCAGTATATTCTCTTATAAATCCGTTTGAAAGTAGTTTTGGTTACGTATATCTATTTATATGCCTATTATGATAGTTTATAGAGAATTTAAAGAGCATCTAAAGTTCACACGTTTTCTCTTTACTGTATTTTTCTTATGCGAGCTTTTACATAAAAGAGCTTAGCTTGGTTTGGTAGACCAAAGACTAAATATTTTAAAACCAACTTTTACATGTAACTTTGTCCGCGTGGTCAAATGTGAACAACGTTCATTGATAATAACATAAATTCCACTCAACATTTTAATAACAAGTATATATTGTAAGATCTTATCTTAATATAATTCTATTATGAAATGAGAACGCTGAGCATAATTTTATTTAAAGTGCATTTTTACCAACGGATGTTTTGAATACTTCAAGAAACAGCAAACGCTTATAAGGTATTCCTAACGTAGCGAGATTTGTAATCAAATTATATAGAATATTGAACTAAAATATTTCTACTGCATACTCTGTAACAAAAATAACATGGAAATAATTTTCAGTTCCCCGAAAATGTAATACTGGTACGCAACTATTACTTTTTCGACGCAATCGCATTAAGGTTTACCAGATTCATACACCACAGATACGCGGAAAAAGGCATTTTTAAATGTAAAGCCTATAAGCCTTTAGTAAAATCGACATGGCTGTGTGGAAGCTATCAATCGATTTCATTGAAAGATACTATAAAAGATACGTAATTAAGTAAATACATTAAATTATGTTTGTTAGGGCCGGTCTGACGTAGGGATACAAGGGAGTGACTGTGTGAGTGAGAGTTCAATCTCCGCTTGATTTGTAGTGAAATATTTAGTAAACTCACTCACTCATCTCCACGCTGTATCCCGCACATTAAATTAGTGTTAAGGCACTCCGTTCCACTTCCGTTCCCCACTTTCCTTCGAATTTGAGGCATTGCGTGCTGAGTGGCGGTATTCAACGCCGCTTTTTGCTTTGTTACCAGAGCGAAGAAAAGAACATCAAATATTTAAATTGAAAATATTAAATATCACATTTCCTCGAGTGAGGATCGAACCAACAAGCTGTCGGTTACAGTCACACACTTGTGCCGCGCCACGACAAGCCTAAATTAATAAAACATTTAATATTTTCCTTTCTTCGTTCTGTCATCTTGACATCATCTTGATTTCCTTCCAAGACCAAGTGCCAATTTGCTTTTTACCATATTTTTTACATTTTTAATTGTTGTATCAATATAAACTTGGCAATTATATGCAAATTAGGTGATAATATTCTATATTACAATATGGAGGCATGTCGTAGCACAGGGTCGCAAGCGTGCAACTGTAAATGCGACAGCTTGTGGGTTCGATCCCGACTATAGATAATGAAATATTCAATATTTACATTTTAATTATTAAATGTTTTTATTTCTTCGCTCTGGTAACAAGACAAAGCAGAGCGTTGTCTTCGCCAATTAAACTCAACCCTCCGCCTCAAC
The DNA here is from genome assembly GCA_018249855.1 of Eueides tales michaeli. Lineage (NCBI taxonomy): Eukaryota > Metazoa > Arthropoda > Insecta > Lepidoptera > Nymphalidae > Eueides > Eueides tales. The sequence continues at coordinate 5,446 of DWMZ01000031.1, forward strand.
TTCCGCTGAAAGTGAGGAATGGAACGGAGTGCCTTAACACTAGGTTCCTAGGTTCCCTCCGCACCTCTGCCAACCTTACCATGTGTGCCATACAGCCTAAGCTGAATATGATAATACAATATTATAATACCCATCAAACTGGTGTGATAATGGAAGTGGAAGGTATCTGATAGAACCTTTAAATGTATACTAGTAAACATATTGAGTTTATGCTCATCAAATTTGCCTAGAAACTTGTTTTAGTTTTTCAAACTATTAATTAAATTTAAGCGGGATTCAGTTTCATCACCAAACATTTTTGTTTGTAGAATCTGTAGACTCTCACTTAGTATGTTTTAATAATATATTTTCAAAAATTAAATATTTAGGACGAAAAATAATAACCAAATTTTGTAGGTGAAGAGAAGAACAAATACACCTATATAGATATGATGTTTTTCTTTCATATTTTTATTTATTTTTTCTTATTTTTTTTTTAACAACCAACAATAAAGGGGGCTTATAACAAAGTTTCACCCGTTTATCTGAGTGTCTGTCTGTACTGTAGCACCGTTTCACGAATAACATAAACGAATATCACTGTAAAAATAGTTGTTTTTACTATTTTTACAGTGATATTCCACATTTGTCTTTGGGTAACGGAAATTTGTAAAAATCTCCCTACAACAAGCGTATAAGAATTTCGACGGAGCTTGGTGAGAACGAATGGTTTAATTAGTCAGAGCGCTTGGACGGTTTCCAAGAGGCGCGGGTTTAAATCCTGCTTCGTTCAAATTTTTATACGTTTTGAAATTTAGTATTGATAGCTGTGTTTTATAAAAAAATTATTAACAGTTTAAGAGCTACAAGCACTTACACTTACAACATGTAGTCCTTTTTAAGTTCGGGGTTAGTAATTTTTTTGTTTTATTTGCTTAACAGTATTCACTTCTGAGTGTTTAAAAGAAAAACTTATGGTATTTTATGTCGACTAAGTTTTGAATGGTCATTTCTTAATTTCTTATATGTTTTATTTGTAAAACTTTGATATTTTCAGGCCCTGTGAGCAAAAGTACGACAATTGTATTAAGAAACAACTGAAAATCTTTATTGTCCCTAAACCTGGTGTCCTGAAATTTAATACTATATATAATACTACTACTAGTAGATACATATAAATATCAGTATATATATATATATATATATATATATATATACATATTTACATGTAGAACTCTTACCTAATATATTCTGCCAGTTAAAATACGCATCTCTTCTGTACCTCGTCGCCACCAGGTCGCTGAAGAAAACGTTTATTACGGAACGATTTTCTAGATTGATTGCGTCACTGCAAAAAAAATTACTTGTATATCATTTGGATTTTAATGGTGATAGCTGGGAAGGGGTTACACAATTAGTTCCTGCGAGACACAACGTGGAACAAAAAATCCTCTAAATGATGTTTGAATGTATTTTCTTTCAGCTTCACGCTGTATCCCTTACATGGCAGGGTAGGCAGAGGAAATTCGGAAACCTAGTGATAAGACACTCCTTTCTGCTTTCCCGCTTACAGCCGAATTCAAGGTATTGAGTGTTATGTAGCGGAACTCAACACTGCGCTTTGCCTTGTTACTAGAGCTAAGAAGTGAAAATATTAAATATTTCATTTCGGAATATTAAATATTTCACTTCTTCGGGCGGCGATCGAATCCATTTGTTGTTTACAGTCGCGCGTTTGTGCCCCTGCGCCGCGACAGGCCAGAATATTACTTTACGTTATTTCTTTGTTTTTTAGTAGATAGAAGATGTTGAGTTCCGCTACGCAACTTAATTTCTCGAGCTTTGTGCGGTTCGTGAGAAGTGTGTCAACACAAGGTTCCCTCTACCAACACTACTATGTGTGGCTTCAGCGGTGGTTGAGCGTATAGCTGAAAACATAAATTGGCTTACTTCAGAGGTTCAGTAAAATATCTAAAAAAGTTAACTTGACGAAATAACAAAGCCAATCCAAGCAGGTGCAATAGGTGTATGCAGTAGGTGTAGGTGCACATATACTGACTGACTCAATATAAAAAAAAATATCTTGAATCTGTGTAATTAGCAATTTTTACCTAAACGTCAAAACTACATTCAAAGTTTGTACTGAACTTCGTATGAACACAAAATGGAATTAAAATCAAATTGACGAATTGAAGAGAATGGAAAAATTAATTGAATATAAGAATGCTGGTACTTTCTAAGACTTGTATATAGTATGACACACATGTTATATAGTATGACACATGGAAATAAGACCAGGGTGGACTAGAGCGGAGTGTCTTAACACTAAATTCCTAAGTCCCCTTTGCCTACCATGCCGTGTGTGCTACAGCGTGAAGCTAAAAAAAAGCTTTCAGCAGTCCATTTGGACTAACCAATCCCAATAGAATTTTCCAATTCAAACCAGTACTTACTTTATTAGTATAGTACGATCAATTTAACAAAATCGTCAGCGTAACAACGTCACCACATATTTTTCCTCAGAAAAAAAACCTTCCTTCCTTTTATCAAAAAAAACTTGTCCTATCTGCAGAAAATTTAATTTAAGGACAATAGCTTGCATTGTCCGATTAAGAATTTACCAGAACAATAATGCAATATTAGTCGAGATATTTCATTATTTTGCGAAATAATAGAAAAGAAAATTCAAAGTATTAGAATTTCATATATGGCATAAGCGTAAGAGTGAATATGGTTGAAATTAAAAATATGTAGTAGGTACTAACACTATTTTCAAATTTAAAAGTTGTTTATGTATTTATTAATCTTAATGATGAGCACATTATTAATATTATTAATATTTATTAAACTGTTTTATTTTACGTTAATGTATCTTAATTTTAACAGTGTTTTTTATGAAAGAGACACGGAAAACGAACGTACGGGTCACCTGATGGTATGTGATCACCGACGCCCACGGTCTCGTGTAACACCAGAGGAGCTACAGGAACGTGGCGCGTACTCCCACACGTACTTTAGTTGCCTCTTACGACACCATCAATAGCTGCGTAATCCTATTCTAAGCCGGGATCACACGATAAAGACCTGCTGAGACCGGTGGATTCAGCTTTTTAAAGCAAACATCTATTTGAGTGATGCGTGGCAAACGCAGTGTCTTAATCTTAGGAAAATATGAGTATATTGTATTAAGTATACTTTTTTTCAGTTTCGCGGCGTGACCTGTAGCAGGAGCACCCTAGCAGAAGGACTCCCACCCAAACTAGATATTTTTTTATGTTTTTACTAGAGGGGGACATTAAAAATAACAGCCAGACGTTGTTCTACAGCGCTATTATGGCTTCCACATCTTGTCTTAGTCAAAATCTCGATTAAAAGGTATAATAATTAAAAAAAATATTTATCTTGTTTTCATTCAACATCACTATATATAGTTAATTAAAAATAGAGCCTTTGAAAATATATACGGAGTACAAACTATTCCGCGTCTGAAACGCGTTCAAGTAAAACAAATAATAATTTTCATACTTATTAAAACTGGAATGCCTCGCGTTTCAAATTTCTCAGTATCATTACACTGAGGAACTTTGTAAAGAAAATACAGTACGGTCGACGAGTCCAGGCCGCTGAGAAGGCTTCTGTACCCTTGAGAAAAAGATCTTAAAAAATAAGTGAAATTAAAACAAGCCAGTCTCCGCAGCCATATATAGTTAACTTGAGGAAGGTCACGACTTACCGACGATTTTGTACCTTTATTTATTAAGTACGGTTGTAATAAGAGGGCTTATGGCAGTTAGTTTGCGTACTTTATTGGACTGCATTGGAGATATGACAATATAGAGAGTTATTTAGCAAATTAATTAAATTACATTCTCGTAATAATAAAACTGGTCAAGTGCGAGTCGGACTCGCCCACCGAAGGTTTCTTACTCATTTTAGGATTGTATCACAAAGTAAAATGGGAAGTATAACCGATCAAATTTAACAAACTTAAGTTTGCAGACTTGTACTTTATTTCAAACAAAATGAGTACATATTACTCATTTTGTTTGAAATAAAGTACAAATATATTAATAACTACTATAAATTATATTTTTTGTATAAGTATTAAGATATAAAATTAAGTATAGAGATAATTTTGTAATAGTTTTTTTCCATGAAATACCTATAAATTGTTATATTTTGGATGCATCCTTTACTTGTATGGTAAGTTTCACTTCGTGCAAAATTAAATGACTTTTAGATTCACGGGAAGTACTCTATAGGTTTTGATTACATGGCGAATAAAAATAAAATACGTTAAAATGATGCATCAATGCCCGTATCTTTTAAAACGGTCAACATAGAAGCTTAATTTTTTCTATACTTAAATAGACACGACGTAGATATTCGACTTACACAATCTGAAGATCTTGATAGATGGGCAACAAAGTGTTCTTCTAAGGGTTCCATTTTTATTAAGCAAATTGTATATATTTTTTTAATACGTTATCAAAAACTATGCTATATAGGACTATGGTATAGATTTTATACAAAAAAGTTTTCACAATTTCTAATTGATTGGTATTCTCTACTACATGAAAGAATGTAAAGATATATTTTTTCGTATAATTTCAAATTCGGAGTTTCACGTACCTTAATATTATATTTCCAAGTTCCTTTGAAGAAAATAACGGTATAAAATGTACATAAAAAAAAAATTAGAAGGTTTACCCTCCAAGCCGAGTACATGTACCTCAAAAAATTGTATTTCAAGGGAAATCATTAGTAATATTGCCATTTTCGCGTAGATTGACAGCCTCTAGCTGTAGACTATGCATGTGGCAACCGCAAAGAAAATGCTTATAATTAAATTATTTTCATTTCCCTTCTCAAACTGAGTGTAGCCTTGATTACCACCTCGCCACACGTAATTTTTTATATATTGTGTAAAGAAAAGGGGGAACAAAATATACTAACATGAATGAACTAGAACGGATGGTGATTTATAAGATTAAATTAAAAATATAAATTAAAATTTTAACTTTAATTTATATTTATTTTATTGATGTATCATATATATATATATATATATATATATATATATATATATATATATATATATATATATATATATATATATATATATATATATATATATATATATATAGATTGTGATAGCGTTGAAATTAATAATTTCACTTTCAGATTCTGAACCACTTGCACATAAATTGTCTAACTATGTCAAAAGAGGCAATCCAAAAATCCAAGAACTATATTAAGAATTCTATACTTATAATTAATTATGTCTAAGTGGTTGTTATTAGTTAGGTAGCAGATATAAACACATATAATAAGGCGAATAATTTTGGAATATATGAAAAAGATACGAACCAATTGTCTGTAGTGATTACTTAGAATATAATAAAAAAGCCCTGCTATAATATAAAAGCGTGTAGCTAAAAACACAGCACTAAAATATCACACAAAAAGCACAGCACCTCTCAACACACTATGTGTTGAGAGGTGAGACAATTCAATAGAAAGTGGTAAACGGAAACGGAAGTGTCTTAATTAGAACAGAGTATGTTCACACAAGGTTCCCAAATGTACCGACTCTGTCATGTGCAAAATACATCGAGAAGCTAAAACTGAATCTCACAAAAATGAAGTTCCGCTGACTGTCACACGCGTGCCCAGTTTCCCCATAGCGACTTCTAACGGATAATCGAAATGTTCACACTCGGGCATACACTGTATCAACTTGTCGTCTACTTGCATACTGTCGTTCCGCTCCCGCTCCTCTATATTCGGACCTAGGGTTGAATAAAAATAATGTCTTTTTTTTATTAGCTTCACAGTGTATCGTACACGTGGCAGCAGTGTAGATATGGGAAACACGGGAACCCAATTTCAACACACTTCGTTCCGTTTCCCACTTTCCACCGAATTTGAGGTATTTAGTTGTTAACTTATCGCCGTGATTTGCCTTGTTACCAGAGCGAAGAAATGAAAACATTAAATATTTCATTTTCCTGGAGTAGGGATAGAACCGCATGCTTGTACCCCCGCACCACGAAAGACCTCATGATTATTATATACCGTTTTTTATCTAAGAACTAAATATTTATCATCAAAGTAAGCAATTGTACCTACAAAATTCAATTTTCATTTACTCGCTCTAGTAAAAACATAGTGCCGCGCTTTTTTCCGCCGTTTAACATGACAATGTGACATACGGAAGTAAAGGTTTAAAACAATTTGTTTCAGTAAATCTATGTCATACGTAAATAATAAAAATAAAACATTTGTGTATATTTTAATTGATTAGACACAATAACACTAGAAAAATTAAGTAGCGTTATAAAAGTAATTAAAGCTTAGTTTATTAAAAAACGATTTTAATTTGTAAAATATATATAGTCATATCAATATAAATACATATATGTATGTAGAATTCGAACCTGCACACATTAACGGCTATTGCTTTATTAATTATAGTTAAGAACCGTAAAATTTTCTTCATTCGTCTATTAAATGTTCAATTATTACAAGAAGTTTTAACTTTAGTGGAAAAAGCTCAATACTTAAAGATAGGAATGGATTCAAGCTCACAATACTAATACTTTTATAGACAAAACGTTTGCAAAGCTACACTTTTCATAGTGAATGCGATGTACACTGTAATTTAATTATTTAATTTCTATGAAATCTTCTGTTAATTAAAATTGTATAGAACTATCAGATTAACGCCTGTCGTGGCGCAAGGATACAAGCCACCGATTGTGGGTTCGATCTCCACTCGATAATATTTTTTTCAAATGTAATATTTAATATTTTCATGTCTTCGCTCTGATAACAAGGCAAAGGGCGGCTTTAAATTCGCTTCGTTGAGTCCGCCACCCGTCGCTAGTCCTACCGCCAGAATGTCCAGGCCCTCCCTACAACACTGAATCTAGGCTTCATCCGGTCTCCTCCTGATCCTAGTAATATCTTGCAGCGATGGAAGTTCCAATTGTTTGCGCAAAAATTTAGCCGATGGCCCCGCCGATATTTGCTAGTTTTAGCGCAAGCTGAGCGATATGTAATACGAACGACCATCGACCATTTAGGGTCAGACTCTATAATTCGGAATCATATTTATAACACAGCCAAATTTTATACTTACTAATAATGTTCTCCAAACATTCAATATCATGAAAATTGCATATTCTATAGTAATCTGAAACATAAAAAATATATACTTATAGTAAAAGCTTAAGACCGATCTTATCCTAGTGATTTTACAAACAAGTAGCATTTATTTTTGTCTGTTTTTTTTTAGATTCATGATGAACCCCATGTATAGCGGAGCAGGTGGAAACTTCGAAAACTAGTGTTAAAACAGTCTCTTAGCTTCCCGCTGTGTCTTGCGCCTGGCAGAGAGACTGGGGGAGCTCAGGAACATAGTGTTAAAACATTCCATTCTGGTCACCACTTTTCCCCAAATTTAAGGCGTTGCGTATTGAATGGCGAAACTCAACCCCGCGCTTTACCTTGTTACCAGAGCGAAGATAATATTAAATACCATCGCGTTTACAATCTACGCTCGTGTCCCTGCACCACGACAGGCCTCCAAATTAAATAAATCCTATCCCATAAAGCCCTTTCCGCGTCCTACTTTACGCTAAATTTGATGCATTGTGTATTGAGTGGAGGAGCTCAATATCGATCTCTCCGTTGTTACAAGAGAGTAGGATCATCAACCTGTGGCGTTGATATTCGCACGCATGTGCACTGCACTGCGCCACAATATTTCTCAAAGTCAATCATATCATTTCAGTCATTGTATTCAAGGTTATGACCTTATTATTAAAACATTATAATTATTAATTTCGATATTCTGTTCCATCATGAGGCAGTCTCATACCAAGTAAGAAATGAAAAACATAATTGAAAATTACGTGGTTTTTAGACCAATTCTTAAAAAATACTAAAATAAGACAAAATAAAAAATAATATGACTGACCTGTTTTCGGAAAATAGAAAGGAATGCAATCGCATTTGTTAATTATTATTTGTGTCTTCTTCAAAGCCATACAGTTGTGAAATGAATATTGGTGGAAATTCGATATTTTTATCTGAAATCCGTCAATTTGATTACTAAAAATAAATTTGTTGTATAAATATAATGTTCTATATATAATCTAATAATACTTTCCGCTGAATTTGTGAAACTCAACGCCGCGTCTTTACTTAACTCGTAAATGACGGCCACGAAGACAACATTTATTAAGATTACATTTATTCCTAGAAAAATTAACTTATCTACAAAATTAGGGAGTGTCATAACACTAAGCTCTCTCTACTATCCTATAGAGAAAAAGCGTGGGGCCCTTGCTTCTTATTTTTCCCCAGTCCGATTATAAAGCTTGTCCTCTTTTAATACATATATATTTTTAAATATAATGTCTTAATATGCAGCTTATACAAAAATGCATTTACGTCATAAATATAAGTCTTAAATCTAGGTATTAAAATTATCTAATTTAATATCTATACTTGTTTATCACTACTTCACTGATCGTGAGGCATAGATAACCTCACATTAAAATTTAACATGACACCTAATGGCGCAGTTTCAATATTAAGCTTTATGCGATGGTAATTGATTAAATTTCTATATAATACATTTATGCATTTATATAGTTATAGTAAGGGGAGACACCCCCTGCTCGCTTCGCTCGCCAATTATCGCTCCGGCTTGTAATTATCACAACATAAATTATAAACGCTTCTGGCATTAAAAAGGTAGAAACAATTATTATAAGTAATAATCTAAACGGCAAAGTTCACAAAAAATGTATACATATACACACAGAACCCTTTCTTTGGTCTTTTTTTAAAGTGCTGAAAGTGCCTTTTTAAATGCATTAATGTCTATCTTCTAAGGATATCGGATGATTTTTTTCCTCTTCACGCTGTATCCCGTTTATGGCAAAGTAAGCAGCGGGAACTGTCGGTATAGCTGTCACCGGGTGCTCAACTTCGCACGCAGCAAGTTAGTGTTTTCACTGGCCTAAGGCGAAGGGCTGCCTGGTGGACCTAGCGCGGTTTGGAGCGACCGATAGTGGTGGCCTAAGTACTGATTGGCTGCTGCAGCTCGGGTACTTGCCTGCTTAGTATGAGAGACCGGAGCTAGATCCAAAGTGGCCGATTGTAGGCCAAAGGCTATTAACAACTCCGGTCCCAACTAGAAATTGGTAGTTAAATTCCAAATATACATAGTGTTCTCGAATTAAAACATCATTGAAAATGGAGCCTTATAAAAACTAAAAAATATAAAATAATATTTATCAATATCAAAAAGAGATTAAAATATAACGAAAGATGGACTGGTTCAACACTAAACAAACAAACATATTATATATACTTAAGTATAGAAATTATTACAAAAAAAACATATGATGTAAAAAATGGTGATTAATAAAAAAATAAAGTAATTTAAATGAAAAAATAAATACTTTCAAAAAATTCATATTCCCTTTTTTTTATTCTTAAATATTTAACATTTCAGATTTCTCAAATGTTAGAGCCTAATCTTTCTTTCCTATAATTGTCATAGCAAATATTGATAAATATGAAATGCTGTAGAAACAGTGTATTGTGATTAACGTAGCAGTGATGCATTGGGTATGTATCAGTTAGATGCAGGAAATATTTCTGTATATTTCTATATCTACATATTTTATTGTCTAAGCAGATTATATCATAAGCTAATTATTATTTAAGCACAGTAACTAATAAAAAAAATATATAAAGAAATTGTTAAGTACAAAGTTAAGCGTACATTCACAAAATTATTTTTTTTAAATGTATCTACAAACTTATATTTAACCGTAAGTTTAAATTATTTTGTAATATAATTATCTATATCGTTTTGGTTTTAAGAAAGTGTCTTACTACAGATAATAATTACATATAACCATTCCCCCCATTGGGAATGGAGTTTACAACTATCTTTAACCATCTGACGGCATTCCATTGACATTCCATATTAAACTAAAAGTAACTGATATAGTGTAGTCGGTTTTGTGATTTGCCTTATTGTTTATGAATATTGGCAGTTTAAATTCGACGCAAAATGCTTATACTAGAAAGGTACTTTTCTATTTCCTCTGCCTATCCTGTCATGTGCGGATACAGCGTAGTCTATAAATGGGTAATAAAGTATGCACGCAATACAAAGAACTAAGACACTACTTATGTATAAAAATTAAAAAAAAACACAAAAAAAGATTATTTAATCCCGGTTATTGATTTATTATTTTTTGTGATTACGGCCGCATTTCGATAGGTCCTCAAGATATAAAGATTAGCGGCTCTCGATATTGAATATGTTGCGTCAATGCCACGATGTTTAAGATATAATGCGGAGATAGAATACTCCAATTACGTACATTGCTTGTCAGATTTTTTACTATACATAATGTATTATTTTGTGTAAAATTATGTCTGTATGTATGTTTGTATGTTATATTTTAATATTATTTTTGTCAAAATGAAAAGAACAAAAAAAAATCAGGTGGTTTGGGCAAATTGAGTGAATGATAGAAAAGATAATTGTATGATAAGGGAGATTAGGGAGATCTCAGTTTCTGAAAAAAACCTTTGAGGTTATGGCCTCAGCTGACCCATAAGAACAAAACGATAGTGGCAGAGACAAAAATGAAAAAGATATGTAGTCAAATTCGTGTAGACAAAGAAACCTAGGAAAACTAAATATGAAAGGAAAACTACCTAAGTATGAAATGTTACTATTCTCAAATTATAAAAAGAAAAACTTTTTTTAATGTAACTTTTTATTCCACTTTTTCAACTTTACACAGTATTTCATACATGGCAGGGTAGGCTGAGGGACCGTGGGAACCTAGTGTTAATACTCTCCGTTTCTATTAAGAAACTTTCGTTAGCCACTTTCCGCCAATCAGGCAATGAGAAAGAATAAAAATATTAGATATTACATCTCGAGTGAAATAGAACTGGACTTTTTCATTCGTTCATTATTTTAATATATGAGCTATGTAGTTAAATTTCAAAACTAAAAACCTTCCTATTATTAACAACGTCCTATTTAGGTCTTATGACAGCTGTATAAACCCTAGTTGTGTGTAATAAGATAATTCTATATATAATATGTTGTAATCTTTGGATATCTTGGTTATTAACAATTAGTTAGCTATTAAAAACCGGCCAATGGCGAGTTGGTCTTATAATTAGCCTGTGTCTCATACATTAACTCTCGCGTTCTCGAGAGAAAGGATTTTGTCAGACGTTTAGATATGTACGTACTGATACACACACAGACGGTCACCAAAATGATTAAAATTATACTTATGCTGTAAGTATTCTCTTTTTTTAAAATAGAGTATCATCTCTAAAAATGATAAGCAAGAGAAGTTGTGGATTTGAATCCCACTAGAGGAAATGAAATATTTAATATTTTCATTCTTCTGGTACCGAGGCGAAACGCGGTGATGGTTTCCGCGCGTATTGGTATCGACAACGTAATGGAGCTTTAGAATTCGGTAGTTAGTAGGGACAGATGTCTTAATAGTAACAGAGCGTCTTGACACTAGGTTCCCAGGTTCCCACTGTATACCATGCTATGTGTTAAATTCAGCGTGAAGCCACAAGAAATACGTTAGAATATTATTTTAAACAATTTCAATATCGTCGAAATAAATACAACTTGTCACAAATTTACAAAATTTATGAACAATACATGTTATGAAACATACCGATCATGTGCCGAATATAAATCCTTGTCCATTTTATATGTACGGGAATAGTTAAAAGAGATTGCCTTTTAGTTTTACGGTTTATCCTGCATACAACAGGGTGGGCAGTGAGAAGTGTTAAGACGTGTTAACAACTTAAATAAGTTGTAAAAAGCTTGTAGGCATTTTGACGTAGCAGATGAGATCGTATGGCATAGTTGGTCAGAGCGATTGGACGGATTCCAAGAGGCGTGGGTTCAAGTCCCACCACGTTAAATTTTTTATACAGTTACTAAGTAAATACTGTAAAGACATTCCACGTGTTTAGACTGTCCATCAAATTTTCGAGACATTGCGTCGTGAGTGTCGTAACTAAACGCCGGCTAGTATTAGAACGAGTAAATAAAATTCATTCATTCTCCGAAAGAAATCTCATAAAAATAAAATGAAAAATAATAACTGAATATTTCATAAGCTCGTGTAATAACACGTTTATTTATCTACGTTTGAGCATCCCTTGATGAAACGATATTAAATGTAAACTATGAGATTTCCTTTCGACTTTCCGCTGTTTCATAAAAAAATTTGATATTATTTGATATAATATCAAGGTTCCTATAAAATTTTTTTTATTGTTTTGACGGTGTAGAGGTCGTCGTGGCGTTGTGGGACGACGGTTAACAGTTCGATTTTCATAAGGGGGTTTTTTTTTATTTTTTCTTTTTTCAGGTTCACGCTATATGCCGCGCATGGCAAGGTAGGTAAAGGGAACCTAGTGTTAAGACACTTCATTGAATTCCCCACTTTCCGCCGAATTTGAGGTATTGCGTGTTGAGTGGCAGAACTCAGCGCCGCGCTTTGCCTAGTTACCAGAGCTAAAAAAAAGAAAACATTCTTTCCCGCGGTATTCCCGATTTCTCAATAAATGTCCGTATGGCTATTTATACTATTTTTAAAGTGTTACTCCACACTTAGAAAAGAAAAATACTAAATTTAAAAACGTATAAAAAATTCAACGAAGCAAGATTTGAACCCGCGCCTCTTGGACGGTTTCCAAGAGGCGCGGGTTCAAATCCTGTTACGTTCAAATTTTTATACGTTTTTAGATTTAGTATTTTTCCGTATAGCTACTGTACGCTGTGTTCTACAATAGGTATCCTCTATAATTCAAGGACAGTCCTTTGAAAAACGGATTCAGCTGTTCCGGAAATGGATACGGACAAATAAAAAGAAAGACAAAAGCTGTAAAATAATTTGTTTGTTATTAAGTAGTGTGTAAATCATTTATGCACTTGGTAAAAACAACTACAAATTACAGAAAGACACATTAATTATACTTATATGTATACATATGACCAATAGAACAAATTCTGTATCGGCGATCAAATTAAGGGGGCGATCTGTGAATCACGTTGTCACTAGTTTCTTATTACGATAACCGCAATCACTTACGTAAATGTTAATATAAAGATATAAATATCACGGAAATGCCACTTTCGTTAGACCATACACATATTTTAACATCACTAATCGTTTTTTTTAGTATGAGGGTTTATTACCTATATATAGGCTTGGCGGAGGGCAAAGGGCAAATAATTGTGCCAATTTTCATACATTACCGCTATATTACTAATGAATAATCATGAATAATATATATATATATATATATATATATATATATATATATATATATATATATATATATATATATATATATATATATATATATATATGCAATTTGTTATTTATATTTATGTGTAGTTGGCTTCGCTTATTTGGGTTAAGTGAAATAATTAAAGTATTTTGTTTTTAATTTTCATACTTTTAAGCGTTTACTCTAATATAAATCATCGTATAGATAGAGCAGATAAAGCCATGGGTGGATTGTTAGTATATTAAAAATAATTCTTGGTAATGATATTTCTCTGTCTGATCTCAGTCCGTTAAAAAATGTTTTTAGCAAATTGAGAACATTCCTCCCTTATCCCGCAAAGCGTAACATTTCTCGGATAGGCAAAAAGAATATAGTGCCAAGGTTCACCATTCTAATTCTTATTTCATATTGAGTGACGAATCTCTACACCACCCTTTGTCTTACCATAACGGGAAAAATCCCGAGAAGAATCACAATTTAAATTAATTTAGAACACAGGTTAAGAACATATTAAAACGTAATTTCAATAATTTCGGCAATGACATTCAATAAACAAAATCGTTATTGGCAACAGTCTGGTCTGATAAGAACCCGCTTATCTACGGATTATACTTACTTTTCCATATAATGGATTGTTTATTATCAACAGTAATATATTTAAATGATATTGAATTTTTGAATTTTTCGCATTCCTACTTTCAGTTATTAAAACTACCATGATCGTGGCGTAGGGGCACAGACATGTGACAGGTAGCAGGTTCGATCTTCACTCAATGAAATGAAATTATTTATATTTCTAAATGAAATACTTAATAAATTAAATTTCTTTTTTATAAATTTAATTTCTTCGCTTCGCTAGTAGGTAAAGCGCGGCCTTGAGTTTCGCCACTCAACACGCAATGACTAAATTCGACGGAAAGTGGAAAACGAAACGGGGTGTCTTAATACTAGGTTACCAAGTTCCCTCTGCCCACCCTGCCATGAGGAATCCAACGTGAGGCTAAAATAAAACCATATTTCTTGCTTACAAATTACCCAATGTTCACCTTAAAAGACTGATATAGTATCCGCAACTAGCAAACACATTTTTTTTTATGGAATAGACAAGACAACGAGCGTACTGATCACCTGATGGTGAGTGATCACCGCTGCCCACGACCTTTTCTAACACCAGAGGAGATACAGATGCGTTTCCGGCCTTTGAAGTGTAAATAGACACGCATTTTAAATGTATCAATGTCGTAAGCAGGCCATTTCAGAGAACGCACAACGAGGGTAAAATATCAAGATAATTATAGATCATTTGGTCCGCAACGATTCAAACGGTTCTTCATTAAATGGTTCAAGCTGATACTGGGGTGCACCAGCCCAGAAGTGAGAACAGAACTCCTTATGAGCCCAGACCTGGCCCTATAAACGAGGGCCAAATGGTGTTTTGGCGTGAAGTACTGTCTCGCTCTGCTGATGATCCCCAGTTTCTTTGAGGCCAAGTTGGCCTTGCTTTCCACATGATTGCGATACTGGCAGTCTATGTTTAGATCTTGACCCGTCCAAAGGCACGAGTTCCAATCTTGATAAATATATCACAGTTTTACACTGTATCCCGCACATAGCAGGGTAGGCAAAGGGAATTTGGGGACCTAGTGTTAGGACACTCCGTTCACTTTCCGCTGAATTTAAGATTTCCTATATCAAATTATATAATTTTCTAAAGCATTATTTAACAGTATTGCAACACGTGATGTAAATGATTTAAACAAAGACATAAATATCCTACATACTTATTGGTTAATGTTATTTATGTATATATCAATATATCCAATTTTATCAGTATAAGCTCAGTCAATTCTTATTGATTTTATTATTAATTAATTTAAAAACCTTTATAAAATGAATAAATATATTTTTTAATTCACGTGAGTATACTACAAATATCCAATTACTTTAAGTACTTTTTAATCCATGTCCAATAAACATATGAAACAATATTTTTAAGCGATTCTTTGTCAAACAAATAAACATTAAAAATATCGTTTGTCCTTCGAAGTTAGTGAAACCTATCGTGGCGCACGGGTACAATGGTGCGACTCCATTTTTCAGCGGAGAGTGTGGGGCTGAAGTTGCTTAATGGGAATAGAGTGTTTCAACACTAAGTCCGATCACGTGGTTCGAGGGTGTGAAGAGAAAAAAAATTTCGAAGATTATTTAATTGAAGAAACGGGAGGGATTTGGGGACGTTGTGTTACATCACTCAACGAGCAATTTCTAGAATTTGGACACTAAGTAGACAATGGAATGTCCAAAGAAATTATTTTTTCTTAAATGAAGTTAATTTGATTTTGATACAACATAAAACTTAAAAAGTCTCACTCAGCTTCACGCTATATCCCGCACATAGCATGATAAGTAAAGAGAGCTTTAGAACTCAGTGTTAAGACATTCTGTTCCTAAGAAGTAAATAGAAGATTTCTTAATATAAACTAAAGAAATATTTATATATTTCTTTAGTTTATATTAAGAAATCTTCTATTTACTTCTTACTAAATGCGTATTTGAAGTAGCAACACCTCAAATACGGCAGTGCTCAACCTCAAACACGCAAGTGCCTAATAACGGAACTCAACACCGCGCTTTGCCTTGTTACCAAAGCGAAGAATCTGTAGTATAATAAACTAATAAATAAGTGCTGTCTGTATATTGAATGTATTTACCAAAAAAACAATATAATAACTAACTAATAGAACAATGACTTAAAATGATTATATAATTTTGTTGTCGATTTGTCTTTTTGTCTATTGGTACGTACGTACACATGTCTAAGCTACTAGACCGATCTAAAAGTTTTTTTTTTTGAATAGCTATTAGGTCTAAGTAGGATCTAGGCAATTGCTTTTAATATACGATATTAATTGCTCGTAATAATTATATGCACGTGACTGATTGTGTTAGCTGTGTGACATACAATATAAAATAGTTCATATCATTTTATTGCATTCAAAAAAACTGTACTGATACTAAAAATAATAACCATTTGCTTGTAATAATATAGTACATAATCTATAGATTGGAGGAAATTACAAAAAAAAATTCGGCATAACTACAGAACGGCAACGGCTTAATGGAGACGGATTGTCTTAACACTGGGTTCCTAAGATCTGCCTACAGTGCCATGTGCGGGGTACAACGTGAAGCTGGAAAAAATGTATTGAATTTAATGCGTTTAACGAATAATAAGCCATAATTCGTTTAAAATGTGTGTGACTTAAATTTTACTATTCAGGATTCTTGATAAAAGATAGTTTTCTTTTTCAACTGCAGTACACTC
This sequence comes from Eueides tales michaeli, assembly GCA_018249855.1. Taxonomy (NCBI): domain Eukaryota; kingdom Metazoa; phylum Arthropoda; class Insecta; order Lepidoptera; family Nymphalidae; genus Eueides; species Eueides tales. Next base: position 22,139 of record DWMZ01000031.1, read on the forward strand.
TGTTTTCAGGTTTTTGCATGAAATTTAGACATTACGTGGCAAGAAAGGCCAATATTGTACTTAATTTTTATTAATTGCTAAATTATAAAATAAATAAGTATCTATATATTTTTTTATTATAACATTAAAATAGCAATAGTATACAGATGGTGGTCCGACATTTTTAAGAATACCATTATTTGACTACATCATCAGATTGAAAATTGATTTCAGCCAGTCAGTTTGAAGTCAAGCGTTTTTCGTTATCGTAGACTGTATCGATCTTTACTTCTCAAAATTATCTATGAATTTAATTCTGGCACTCCTAGATTTGAGTGGCCAATCTACAGGTCTGTTTAAGAGTCTTGATTCAAAAATGATATTTTTTGGCCGTTGATCAAAAATATTATGGAGCAAAAGGATGCAAAGAGGTTATACTTTGTCCGACCAAATTAGTTCCTGCAAGATTTAAAGAATTATTTTAATCAGGCCGAGATCTTTATATTATCGTCCTTTTTAAGCAGCTACATTTTTTTTTGTTTTTTTTTTATTTAAAAATTAAGAAAAAAAGTTTACATCACTGGTCATCGCTGATCTAGCTAAATCTGTAATGTAAAATACGCAAAAAAACGTACGTACGTACTTCGAATCCCTTCATACATTACAAGCTAATGGTCATTATCTGCTTAATGTTAGTACAGTGTTTTTGAATGCAATAAAAATGATATGACGAATTTATATTATATGTCACATAGATACAATAATCAGACACGTGCAAATATTTATCATATAAAATTTAAATAATAAAAAAATAATTAATTAATTTAATAATAATAATAATAAGGTATTGGGAGACACTGTGTTTCTGAACCATGCACCCGTCACATCTCAACCCAGATCAGATGCAGTAGACACACGCCAAACATCACATGAAATAGACGTGCATCATTCACCTTCTAGTTTACGCACGCAAAACTTACATACTCATAGATCATCAAAAAACAGTACAATAAATACTCGTAGAAGAGGAAGGAGGTAGGGAGTTTGTATATCCTTTTTCCTAAAGGTCTTAGGACGGGATATGCATATAATCCGACATATAGTCGAGTCGCGCGATGCCGAAAAAGTAAATTAATTTAATAATAATTAATTTAATTTTTATTTACAGTTAAATTTACATTTAAATTTACACTCCAGTAACAAAGCGAAGCGCGGCGTTAAGTTCCTGAGTATATTACATTAATAATTTTTAATATTTTTCATGATTTGAAAGTGTTATCCCCATTCAGGAAAGAAAAATAGTTTATTTATTTATTTTATTTATTTATTTTTAAGTAAAACAAACACTAAATAAAAAAAAGTAAAAACACTAAAATTAAAACTGAAACCAATAAAGTTAATAATAAATGTATCTAAGGAACAATATTTTATGAGAACGCAATTAACAGAAACAGGAATAAATAATATTCTATGAGAAATACGAGAATAAATAAACAAATACGTATAAACATAGACATACACATCGCCTAACCAATCTATTACTTTAATTATTTTTAAAAGTTTCCTTACACAGTTTTTGCATGCACGTGAAACAAAATTAGTAGAGGCATATTTTGTATTACACATAGGAACTGAAAATAGAGGTCTATTGCGTGCACCTAACCTATGACACGCAAAATTATGCTTACTTACAAGAAAAGGAGAATCAATCATATTATTTACTCTTATATAACAACACTTGATCTCTGAGATCACGGCGCTTCTCAAGAGATTTATTCTCCACACTGTTGATGAGGGAGGCACTCTGCATAAGAATATCTCCGTTTTAAGTTTAACTTTCGATTCTCATTGTATAAACTTTGTATTGAGGATTCCAGCATGTATATGCTCCGGTTCGGCATTAAACAATGTGATGAGGGTTTCAGGCCGTTTAAAATCTTTATATATAATACTCGCAACGCAAAGCCCAACATTTTATATGCTCTTTGAGTCATAATGCTAATGTGTGAAGCAAACAACAACTTGTCATCTAAATAAACACCGCGATCACTTAATCCAGCAACTGATTTGTCGTCGAGCTTATAATTAGAGATTTTGGGATTCTTTTTCCTGCTGAATGTTATTGTATTACATTTATTGTATATCCTCCTGTAGTAAATAACAATCTTTAAAAGTTTCAACTTACTTAAATACTTTCATATCGTCGTTAAGAATATGGATTTTAGAATTACGAAAACAAGTTGTAAAATCGTTGACAGGATGTAATAAAGAGAAGTGGACCAAGGTGTGAGCCTTGAGGGACGCCTGAGGAAACTAGAAGAAACGCTGAACAATGATCCTTCATAGCAACTGACTGCGATTTTTAATATATGAACAAAACCATCGAAACAAATCTCCATGCACGCCAAATTGTCCCAATTTTTATATCAATAATTCATGAGATATTTTACCAAACGCCTTTGCATAATCAGTGTACACAGCGTCCACCTGTAGCTTACTATCCATAGAAAGATAAAGATATTCCAGAAATTCGAAAAGGTTTAATAACCTTTGCGAATTTCTGGATTTCTTAATAGAAAACGTATAAAAATTTTAATGTAGCAAGATTTGAACCCGCGTCTCTTAGAAACCATCCAAGCGTTCTGACCAAAGACCGAGACAACAAGTCCTAAGCTACGTCGCATTTCTTGTACGCTTGTTACAACTTATCTTTCAATCTTTGTTCAATTTATTTTGCCATTACCTTTATTAAGATTAAATTTCAATATACGTTATAATTAACAGTTTCAAATTTATTTCATGAAATACGTTTTTTGTTAATACAATAGAGTCAATACTGTATTTTATTAACAAAAAACATATTTCATTAAATAATTATTTGTAAATGAATTACTTAAAAAAATATGTATATGAACAAACATATAATTTTGTACCATGAACCACGACGGCTTTGTGCAATTTCACATATTTGAATTCAAATATCAAAAAAATTATCTGTTAAGGAAATTGAAGTGGTGACCTTCAACGAAAAATCCGCCACCGCGCGAAGTACAGACGAATTATCTAATAAATTTATCAAAATACATTTTATTTGTGTTAATAAATAATGTCGTTTATAAAAAACATTTTGCGCATTAAACTTGCCGATATCTTTTTATCAATGAGATTAAAAATACATCTTACGCACGTACATTGTGCGTAAGATGTGCTAATAATAATCTGAAAGATATGAAATACAGTGTTATAATAAAATAAAGGGACAAAAGATATTTCTTTTTTAAATCAATTTGATTAAAAAAAACTTACCAGAGCAAAAACTCAAATAATTGATTCCACAAATGGTAATCGAATCGACAATGTATTCTGCAAGGCAGGGCAATCTTGAATACCTAGGACACTCCGTTCCCATTTTGACCAACATAACACACATCCTTACTTTCTGACCAACTCTGAAAGTATTGCGTGTTGAATGGCGGAAATCAACGCCGCGCTTTGCCTAGAGTGGGAATCGATCCCACAACCTACCATGTTTACAATCAGAAGCTCTCGCTTCTGAGCCATGAATTTCCTACAAATACATTTTATCATTCAAAGACTGAGCGACTGCATTCTTATCAATTTAGTGGGGAACATGTATAAAGCAAAAATGTTATACTTTCATATATTACCATACGGATGTTACTTTGACTTCAAAATTATATTTAATGCCATTGTATGTTCATGTACAGACTATTCTGCTTTAAAATAAATTGTTTAAAGATTTACTTATGTTCAAAACATGGAAATACATATGTATATAGAAACTAAAATTTAATTTTAAATGTTTGTTTTATATTACGAGCTTAAATATTATAATGATTTGCTTTTTTCAACGCGTTACGTCCGGAACTACTGGTTGAGCTAGTTTGTGTAGTAATAATAGTCCATCGGTCTAGAAAAATGTTATAACCTGTATTTCATCAGTCAGAATTATTCAAGAGCATTATATTGTATCCTGAGTCAAATATAGCCCTTAGTAGGTAATTTATTTTGGACTAGATGAGCAAAATAGGCGTTAATGCCGATGTTTAAATGTATTTATAATAAAAAAAATAATATTATAATACAATATTTTATTTAAGTTTTTTTTTCATCCTTTATTTCTGTCATAATCTTATGAAAACATTCAAGTATTAGAATCAGAATTTATCATATTTAAAATAAATATAAAATATTAAAAAAAACTTTGATCATAACCAAAATTGAAATCAGAAAACTTGTTATCCTGATCGTCCTGGCAGTACAGGCTTCTATCAACCTTTCAGTTGATAGAACATACTTTATAGAAGAGTAAAGGCAAGGCAAGGCTAACACATCAAATTCATATTACGGCAATATTGAATTATATCGCCTCGACACGTGAACTCAAGTAAATTGAACAGCAATATCAAAATAGCGTTTCAAGATTTTCTTACACTGGTTTATTAATAGTGTATCTATGAATAAATCAGTAAAAGGAAAGTGAATATAATAAGAACGTATCAGTGTTACTTTTATAGAATTATGTTCTATAAAAATTAAAATAATCTTTACTGTTGAAATTAAAATAATCTTTAGTTTGATTAGATTAAAACCTTTCTATAAAGCTCGAAGAGGAAGAAAATAGAATATGACATTTGTATATGACATGACAATTAGGGCATATAAAAATAAAAGAATAACAGTGATTTTTAATTTATTTGTCTGTTTGTCTGTGTACGTGCTAATCTCAGTAATCTGTAACCTCCCTAACCTAACTATATATAAATGTATTTTTCACTAGTAAATTTGGGCTAACTTCAACATTTACAGTATGTTTTATTTTAATTGCTTTATGAATGAAATAGTTACGTCAACTTAAAATATTTAGCTCAACAAAATTGCTACAATGTTTTAATTCATTTAGCTGAAATGTTAGTTTTAAATTTATAGATATTGTAAAAAGTAATAATGTTATTAAAAGAAGAAAGTTATTATGATTGGTGAATAAAATAGTGCGAAATCAATGATCAAAAGGGAGAAACCGTGGGCGGGTTGCTAGTTTCATTTAAATGTAACTTTTTGACCAGATTAATCGCGTCAATACTTAGTACTATACATTTTTGCAGGCCTGTCGAATTGTTCAGTCTTAGCGTGTACGACTTTATACACCACAGATTGTGGGTTCGAATGCCACTCGAGGAAATTTAATAATTAATATTTTCATTTCTTCGCTCTTATGAACAAGGCAAAGCGCGATGTTGAGTTCCGTCACTCAACACACAATGCCTCATTAGGCAAAGAGTAAAGAACGAAGTGTCTTAACACTAGGTTACTGAGTTCCCTTTCACTACCCTGTCGTATGCGGGATACAGCGTGCGGCTGACAAATAGGATTTGCTATCTGACTCAAATAATCGAACCGTTCTTAAGTAGTCACAACAAAAGATATTGAAAACTCATTCCTCGATAGTCGCTATAGCACAATCGACGACACAATGTCACCATCGTCGATCAATAAATTTTATTAAACAAATCCCACTATTAATCTATTTGTTTCATTACATTGATTTTTTGTATTAAAATTAGTAGGGCTCGCATTTCTTCGCTCTGATAACGAGGCAGGCCAATACAGGTGTACAACAGGCCTTCTACTTACTTTTTTATATTTAAGTTCTAATCAAATAATGTTATCGAATATTAATGTAATGCTTAAAAACGAAAAAATACTATCCTATATATTTTGTAAGTACAATGAAAAACACGTCTTATCTCTTTATTTATAAAGAAGTATATGAGAAAAAACAATATGTGTCTAATTTTATGGTGTATATGGGTATTTAATATTTTGATTTTAAATACTAACAATATGGAGAAAAGCATAAAGTGTTGTTGAACGCCGGGACTTCGTATATTTACTTTATATAAACTAGCGGTATCCACGTGGCTTCGCCTGCTCGAAGAATACGAATATTTATTTTAATTTAGTCTGTCATTACTGTCATTTTATTATTTAAGATTATTATTATTTTATAAATATTAAACAAATAAGCAGGCTAATAACATAAATGAAATCATAAAAAATACCTAATACAAAAATGGGTTTTATATATTTTACGAACATCGATTATTATTAATCAATTACAAGATCAAAATCGATTTACGCAATTCTCCACATTTGTGTTGATAAATCTTTAGAGTGGAGATAAAATTGTAAGAAGCAAACAATTCGAACATAAGATAAATACATTATCGCTGATAGTGAAATTATAATTTTTTAACATGTATCTGTGGTATTATGATAGGCAATAGAAAAGAAATTTCATTTATTTAAAAGATAGATAAGATATAGTGTAATAAATAACAAAAGTCAACGCTGTTTTTAATACTTCCTTTTTTATACGCTGAGAAATGCATCGACGCAGACCGCTCGTGCTTATTACGAGCGGTACTGTTAAAACCCAGCGGAAACCGTCTCCACCTATATGAGACGCTCGCATACTACTTCGACGCCACAGTGGACAGCCTATTGCAAGCCACTGTCGCCTTCAGGGAACCTTAGGGTCTCTCCTAGGTTATCCGCAGAGTTAAACCCAGACATCCATCTAGAGTTAAACCCAGATATTTCATCTGAGTCTGTACCTCTACCTGCTGACCCTGGATGCGCAGAGTACCCCTACGGGGGGACATTGCGCGGGCCATGAGATAGAAAGGCTTCAATCTTTGGCATTGAGACCCTCAAACTCAGTGCTTCGGTATCGTTTATGATGACGCGAATGCTGGCTTTAGTTATGCGAGCGGTCTTCTAGTAATTCTATCCCCGGGCTGTGACAAGAGTGTCATCGGGAAAACAAATGATCCTCATCCCAGGGGAAAGACAGCAACGCAGGAGCCAATGGCAGCCTAGATTTCATAGTAGCTGGCCCAACACTGATCCATGAGAATACTCTGTTATGGAGGTAGTCATCTAAAAGCTGTCGGAGGTAGAAAGGGACCTTGTGATACCGCAAAGCCTGGCTTCAAGTCTCAAAATTTAATAGGTCACGTGTGACGGATGAGGTGGCAAACGAGAAATCCACCATGGAACCTCCGTTGTGCCGTACGTGTAAGTATACGCTGTACCTACGTTGAGGAGCGTTAAATTAGCGAGTAACATCCATATTTGGTCCATGCCCACACCTACGGACTGCTGCTCCCTTGCAATTGGAATATGCATGACCAGGATTTTACATTAAAATCACCGAGAACCAAATTTTTGCTGTCGACAAGTCGCAGACCTGACGACGTCAAGAAATTTCTCGACGTCTGCTAAGCTGCGATTTTGACAGAACAACGTACTCTTCCCATCATGCTACAACAGATCCTGAGCCCCTTTCCAGAGTTGATAGGCCGCTGGTGCCTCAAACCGCTGGCAAAACAAAGCATGGTGTTGAGTTTCGCCAACACGCTAACTGTCCAGTTCAGGTGGAAGGTGGACAACGGAATGTTTTAATACTAGTTTCCTTTTTCCACCTGTATTTTTTACCTCTTAGGTAAAATAATTGCAAAAAACCTTTTTTTTCATACGCTTCTATTAATTTCCCACTATTACCAAACACCTATGAATCAATGCTTGAAATTTTGCTAGCGCCTCTGATACAACAGTACTATATTTTCATAGTCCAAACATGCAATCATCATCCGAAAGAACGGATATAAAAAATATCTTTTAGGAATTATATTTATAATTTTGTTAAATACAGTTCAGCTCAGAGGCCGTAGTATACATTTGACATCCACAAATTTGAGTCCACATATACGTAGCCTCCGTCTGGCCGTAAACAAAATGGCATAATTAAATGTTTTTATTTCTTCGCTTGTACTTAATAATTAATAAAGCTGTCAAAATACAGCGTTAAATTCAATCATTCGACACGGAAGTCTCAAAAATCCACTGGAAAGTGAGATCCCCAGGCTTTGTGTTGTGCTTTCACTCTAGATTCACATTAACCATGCCGATAGCTTCTGAATGATAGTCGTGTCTTCTCGTGTCTCATATCTAGGACATAAGACGCTAGAAGCGCTAAAAAACTTTAAACTTAATGCCTTATTTTGTATACAATTAAGTAACCTGACCATTCTAATAATTTGGCACCCTCCGATATTAAAAAGTGCAAAGTATTAATATTCTACTTATTTACTGTATTTTAATACTTACCTCATCATTATAATAGCATTGTCTTTCATTTGGCGGAAAATTTTTAATGCCAGGCGTAGCGTAGGTCGTTTCTGGTGAGACGGCGATAAGGATTTCAGTTCCCGGGTTGACCAAACGCACGGGTGTATCCAAATTGGGCACGTTATACGCACTGTCTATGAATACCTGTGGCAGAATGTGAAAATTAGGGTGGTAGAATGAAAATTAGGTCTTAACACAAGGTTAATTGCCTATACCGATTTATGTACGTGATAGGTAAAATGTGAACCTTAACAGATACTTCAATATGTTCGGTTTATTCTGAACAAAATCTGATATAGATTCATGTCGTAGTGCATCGTGCGACTGTAAACGCGACTGGTTGTGGGTTTGATCCCCGCTCGAGGAAATGAAATATTAAATATTTAATTTCGTCGCTCTGGTCGCACTTAACTAACTTCTTTTAAAAAAATAGAGTAATTATGTCAATGTTGTACCAAATGCTCGATATGCACGTTTTTTTATTAGTCAATATCGTTCATTATACCGCTTTCAATATTTAATAAATGAAATAAGAATGTCACGTGTTAATTATATTTGTAATTATTTACAATATTAAAGGTTATTTACAGATTTTACAGTTTACAGATTTTCTTTTTTTCTGCTGAACGTTGTATACCACACAAACTTAATAACCTAGTGTTAAGACACTCCGTTGCCATTAAGACACGTTAATTTCCCACTATCCACGGAATTTAAGCCAATACGTGTTGAATGGCGAAAGTCAACTCCTTGTTACCAGAGCGAAGAAATTAATCTATTAAATATTTTATTTCCTCGAATAAAAATCGAAACCACAGCCTGTCGTATTTATATCGTACTGCGCCACAACTAGCCTCAAAATTACGTCACTGTTAAGCCATACATATAGTTTACACATATTTACAGACATACAGATTCCAATTACTAGATAGTAATTGTATTGACGGTTGTTAAAGTCCCGCAACATTTTCGCCGACACGATGTCCAGCTTTGTTTAAACAGCGAAGCACAAATACAAAGGCCGTCAAAAGGTTACAGTAATATTTCATTTATCCACTTGCTTGTATGATGTCCGCCATAATTAAAGCTCAGATAGGTAGTGGTTGAGCGTAAACCTTTATTTATGTATTCATTTTTAAAATTAAATAAATAAAATACATAAATTGTATGTGTATTGAGCCATGTCTTGGCGCAGGAGCTCATATATGTGATGAAGAAATGTAATATTTAATATTTTCAAATTAAATATTTATTGTTTTCATGTCATCGCTCTGGTAACAAGGCAAAGTGGGGCGTTGAGTTTCGCCACTCAACACGCAATGCCTCAAATTCGGCGGAAAATGGATAACGAAACGGAGTATCTTAGCATTTGAAATAATAGTATAAAAATAATAACTTGGTTATTAAACTATTTCGCGAATATTACAGAGAAGCACAAACACAAAGGCCGTCAAAAGGCCTTATTTGTGTTTAATATTAACTTTAAAACTGTCTCTATGTAGACTATTAACCTTAGAAAAAAAATGCACTATGACACATTATCTTAAACTATTTCGCGCCGCCTAAATTTAAAGGAAAGTAAAAATAATTTGAACTAACAACCATCGTATATATTCACGCAATGTTTCTCTATAGAGCCTAATTATAAATTTACCGACACAATGACATGTCAATCAGAAGTTTAAACAAACATTTATTAAAACAAAGGTGTACAAAGTGACAACCCTTGTGTTTGAACGTTCTTTCAACGGCCCCCAATGTTTGAGCTTTTGGCTACGCGTAAAAATATATTGTGCATATATATTTTTTGTGGAAAATCGTTCCTGCATTTGATAGGCAAACGGGGCAAAAGAAAATTTTAAATATTAATTTATTAAATATATATTTTTACACTATTGTAAAGTAAGTTTTGCTTGATTTGATATATTATGCTAGCTTAGAATAAAGCTTACAACACATTTCTTAGAAGAAACTACAATTATTTACTATATTTTTTAAATAATTAAACTATTCCCACAAAAATCATCTTAATATAAGTACAGCAAATTCAATTAAAATTTAAATATTTCTCTAAATGGGGATTTAAAACACAACTATTGCAAGAAGATACAGACAGACATTAATAACTTTTTAGTGCTGTAGACTGAGTATTTGGTAGTAACTACAGCTTGGTTCCTCTACGCGATCTCAAGATATAAAGTCATGCAAGCAACAACAAACTCACTCTGTTTCATGTTGTATCCCACACATGGCAGAGTAGACAGAGGGAACTTGGGAAAATAGTGCTAAGACACTCCGTTCCGTTTTCAACTTACCGCCGAATATGAGGGATAGCGTGTTGAGTGGAATTTAACACCGCACTTTGCCTTGTTTCCAGAGCGAAGAAATAAAAACATAAAATATTTAAATTGAAAATATTAAAAACACAACCTGTCGCATTTAAAGTCACACGCTCATACCCCTGCGCCACAACAGGTTACAAACACCAAACAAGTAATCCTATAAGGGTTCCGTTACTTCCTTTTAAAATACGGTACCCCAAAAAATAAATTAAATTTATACTTACCAAAGTCCCGCGTGAAGCAAATCCGGTACTATAATAGTCGTCCGGATCAGTCCTCACTATAACGGTCAAAGCCGTCTGATAGCCACAGGAGGCGACACGACGCGGTGTGGGGAAACGAAATAGGCGCATTCTGAAAGGAAAATAAAGTAAAATACAACCTTTCAAACCTGAGCTATGATTTCATGGAAGGAAGTGGAGACCGTCTTTGCGTACACGTAATCTTGGTCAGTTTGATTTTCACTGAAATGAATTAATTATGTGATATTTTCACTCTCTATTTTTAATAATAAGATAAAATGCGGTGTTGCACACCACTACTCAATATTCTATGTCCATAAATTACGGCGGAAAATCGGGAAAGGCGTGTCTTATAGCTGGTTTTCTTTAGAAATAGTTTTTTCCTCACACACCTGCGTATCTTACTTAATTATGACATACATATATTTTTTAATATTTAAGCATTATGTAAAATACTTATAAAGTATTTTACATAATGTTTAAATAATAAAAAATATATAATTTTAATGGTAAATGCATAATAGTTTTAACTTTTTACAATAAATGTGATATGGAATAGCCACCGGAAGCGATACGCTGAGGGCAGAAACGGAACAGAGGAAACTTGGGAACCTAGTGTTAAGACACCCTGCTCCATTGCATGCACCGTAGCCTGTTAAGTGATGAAACTCAACGCCGCGCTGCGCAAATTTGATCATATATTTTTAATACTTTTGACGATTTTCGCAACAATGTGCAAAAGTTTACAAAATCTGACTTCGTGGCGCTCCTGGCATATCGATAGTATATTGAGTTTTTTACATGAGAGTGTATACTACTATACTAATGGTTGTAGATTCAATTACTTTTTAATAAATTATTTCCGCTTATTTGCTTTCGTAACACACACACACACACGCACGCACGCTCGCACACGCATGCACGCACGCACACACGCACGCAGGCACTCACACACACACACACACACAAAGTTTGGAATTTGTAAGGAAAGTAAAAACTGAGCGTCTTGACACTTGATATTAAAGTATTTTATAGTCATACTTTGTGATATAGAAGTCCGTTTTCTAATTCTTATCCCTTGCACCATTAAATACCAAATCATCGGCTTAGAGTAAATCTTAAAGACCATAAGGCCTGTTAAATCCGTTTAATTTTCTCGTAATCTATATTTATATACCATTCTAAATTTTTAAAAAACTATACAAAATTAACCTTTATTTTATCTCATATAGCAGAAAATATTAAATATCAACTTTCAATATTGTACAAACCTTCCGGCAGTATTTTAGTTTTACAACAACCTATCAAATTTCTGATGTTTCCTTAACTATTATTAAATTATTATATTTAATTATTTTATTAATCTCTAATGTATATAGGAGAAAACTGTAAAAAAAAGAGAGGAAAAGTATATTTTTTGTACACCTTATTTTTCGGTGTAGAAACAATTAACATAAACAAGTGCTTATTATTTCCCCACTTGCATTCATGCATACATTTTAGTCTATAGTTTTCAATTTCAATTCCGGGCATGATTTTATTTTTTTAATGCTTTCATTTTCTCGCTAAACAAATCCTGGAGATTTCGGCAAAAAGTGGGGGGCGGAGCGTCTTAAAAAGCTCAAGTTCCCTAAGTCCATCCTGCTGTATACGGGATACAGCGTAAAAAAATGACAAATCAGATGGCGTAATTGAACGCCGTCCTTATTTAAACATGAACATACTCTAGGAAAGAATCGTACCCACACCCATCGCTCACGCTTTAGCACTTTACAACATAAAACAAACTTACTCATCCGTATTATCATCGACAGCGTAGTAATTGAACGTGCAACATAAATTGATTCCAGTGAAAATATGTTGAAATAATTGTTCACATCTGTAAATTGTGTTCTTCCACATACATCGCTCTACTAATTTTGCGCAACTTAACGCCGGTGAAAGCTGAAATTGTATTTTATTATGAACATACAGGCCGCCTTTGTTCTTGGCGCTTCCAACAACAATCGAGATAATGCCTATAAAGTATTTTTTCATACAAAATAACTAATTAAATTATGGTTATAAAAGGAAACGCCATTTGTTAAGTATGACGTAAATAGGTATAGTATATGCATTTTTTTCTCTCGTATAGTATTTTATGAATGAAAAATATTGCTTAAGCATATAGACCCCAACTCGAAGCAAAGAAATATTTAATATTATTAAATTAAGTGTTTAACCTTTTCGTTTTCTTGCTCTGGGACGTAACGTACGGAACGGTGTCTCAATGGGAACGGAGTGTCCTAAAATTAGGTTACCAGGTACCATCATACATGCTATGTGCGCGGATGTATAGCGAACGACGAAATATATGTCATTTATCATTTTATATAAAAGAATAAGAACATTTTTCATTCATTTCGAATTTAAATTTATAACAACGCAAATAGATTTAGAAATCCGACACGATGTTATGCTTTGTACTGACATAATAAACTAACAACATGCATATTTAAAGTTAAATATAACATTCTTACTTTACAGTAATTTAAATGTTCATTTTAATTAAATTTATTCTGTATCCCGCACATAGTAGTGTATATAGAGGGTACTCGGTAACCTAGTATTAAGACACTCCGTTCTCCACTTTCCGCCTATTTTTTTGGGAATTGCGTGGTGAGTGGCGGAACTCAACGCCGCGTTTTGCCACGTTACCAGAGGGTGGTCTGTCTGTGGTTGTGGTTATGTATATGTCATGACCATTTATCACCAGATCACCAGAAGGTATAGGGCTGAAATTTGTATCAAATATTTAGGTATTTATTCTCTTGAAACACAGAAAAAATCATGCTTCTAATTCAAATCAACTCAAATAAAAGATACGAGTATTTATGCATCTTTTTTTACATTTTGTATATAATTAAAGTAATAAGGACCTATAGGGTTATATACCTATAGCCTTACAATTAATATAAAGAAAATAAGTCGATAGGTTAATCTTTTAACACTACAAACTTATATTTGTGGTTCATTCCAAACAAAATAAGTGGATATGGTCGCAAACTTAAATATGTGAAGTTTCATAACTTTTTCTCGTTTACCTCAAATATTGAAATTTTGTACGGAACCATCAGTTTACGAATTCGATTTGTTATTATCAAACACAACATAATCTGGATATTATCAGCGTAAAAGGCAAGATGATAAGTGAATTATACTAATCATAATTCATATATCACAAGGCGAAACTCAACGCTGCACCCAATCTAACTATTACTGTTAAAACAACATTGTTACTTAAATTCCAATCACAATAGTTAATTTGACCAAATTAATCAAATATTTTAGTAAATATATATATATACAAGCAATTTATTATAGTAATAACAAACATAAATGAAAATTGAAATTACAAAGTACGAGTACATATTTATTATACAAAACAATTAGTATGGAATGAAATAGTGTTTTCCTAGATTTTAATATACTTTTATATGTATTTGACAAAAGTTTTTTAGCTTTCACGCTGTATCCCGCATATAGCAGGGTAGACAGGAGGAACTTGGGAACCTAGTGTTAAGTCATTAAGATATTTCTGATTCCCATCTTTTCTTCATTGCTTATGCTACTTGGATGCTTCTTGGTATAAATACAACATAAATAGGAACTTATATCAATTCTTTTATCTGAAGAAATAGATACTTATATAAGGATAAATAAATATTTCTTGGTGGGGGACACACTAGGGACATTTTTTTTCATATTTTCTTTCCTTAGCTCTGGTAGCAAGACAAAACGCGGCGTTACCTTCCGCAATTAAACATACATTGTGTCCACAATTAGACGGTTTGTGGGGGAGTGTCTTGACACTAGATTCTTCAACCTACTTTGAGACAGGCGAAAAAAAAAACATATAAAACACCTTACCAGTCGAAAGAGAGACTCCATGGATATATTATTAATATCTAAAATGTCTTGCAGTTTATGTAAATCTCTCTTCTCTTCCGGATCCGCGACAGTCGCTGAATGCAGGAGAGGTATAATCTTCAATGTTTTAAATATAAAATCTGACGTTATGTTATCTGGTAGGGTCCTGTTAATAAAGTTCATTTAATTAATTACTTATAGCTTAATGACGCCTTCGTGGCACAGAGTCACAAGGGTGTGAATATACACGCGACAGGTTGTGGGTTAGATGCTCGACTCGAGAAAATAAAATATTTTCCTCATTTTAAATTGTGTTCTGCCAATGAACACACAGTTCCTAAATTCAGCGGTATGTGGGCAACAGAAGTGTTTAAATGGGATCAGATTGACTTAACACTAGGTTCCCAGTGTACCCCACTGACTACCCTGATAATAGGGCTACATCATGAAGCTGAATACCACAAAAATAAACCCTTACTTAAATCATAAATTTATATTAAATTTATTTGGCGTAAGCTTTTACTCACTATTGCCCACTTAACCAAATACAAATAAGTAACACTTGCATACTTTACAGCAATAGGATAACTGCCACTGTGCGTCGAAAGTTCAGTTTTTCAATAAATAGATTATTTACAATAGTTCTTTAGATTAGAAGTTTCAACTAAACATAAGGTAAATATGTATAGACAGATGCATAATAAAGATATTTCTTACTATATTTTTTATTACACTTTTGATGGCATTATCTCAAACAAACGACCTTTCATTAATTACTATCATTTAATATTGGACATCGAATTCTCACAAAAACGAAAATTTTATATTAATCAAAAATACAAGAAGTAATATCAGACATTATTTAATGTGTTATAATAGTTTCTAGAAAGAATCCATTCCAATAAATAAGAGAAAAAAATTAAGTCAACTGTGTTATTGCAACAATTGCTCGTGGGAAATTCTGCGAAATGAAGATGTATGGTGAAACAAATATGTCGATATAACTGTTATTTTTTAATATAAAATTGTCAAAGTGTATATTTCTTAATTTATTTTTATATTTCTGTTTTTCTATAAAGGAGAGAAGGTTGCCAATATACAATTGTGAGTTCGTTTTCCACTCGAACAAATAAAATATTTGATATTTTCATTTTCTCGATCGAAATACGGGCAAAATTAGTACAAAACACAATTATATCTAATATATTTAAACGTCAGCCTAAATTCTTAAAAAAACTGATAACGTAAATTATCATCTCGACATCCGAGTATGTTAAGTATAGAAACTAGAAAGATTTATTTACTCGTATATGAATACTCTGAATTAGTTTGACGTCATCAGACTTAAGTTCCAAACTCTGAATAGTAGATACATACATCTTATAAAGGTAGAGTTATGTAGATACATTTTATAAAAGAAGAAATACTTTTTCCTTGTGAATGACAGGCAGAAGTAACATTAGTATTAAGACCCCAATTATATTAATTCTGTTATGCCACTGTGGTTACTGGCGGAACTCAACGCCGCATATTATCTCGAACATTATATAATACTCTTAAGATATTTCAAAACAGCTTAGGAATAGTAAACATATCTATATATGTAAGTACGTAAGTCTATCAATGCAATGCAATACGGTAGTGACGTATCGATTCGGTTAATTAGCGAACTTTAAACCTCTGTTTCATAAGATTTACGTAACAGAGAACTGTATAGTAAATGATCTTCTATGTACTATATTGTCTTTAATGAAAAGCTTCATACATTAATTTCTAAAGTGATAGAGTACAAAACTCTAACATTAGAATTATTTTATGAATTTTGATTACTCAAATTGGCTAGTAAGTGAGACTGTTGGCCGAGTTCGTCTGATTGGGATGCTATTTTTTATGTTACACGGGGCCGTGGGCGGCGGTGATCACTTACCTGATGGTGAGTGATCACCGCCGCCGACGGCCCCGTGTAACACCAGGGGAGCTACAGGTGCGTTGCCGGCCTTTAAGGCGTAAGTTAGACGCGCTTTTTGAAGGTACTCATGTCGTATCGACCAGGAAATACTTATTATAGCTTCATGCTTTATTCTGCTCATCGTAGGATAAGCACAAGGACTCTACTCCGATCTACATTTTCTGCCCCGGCCGCACGCTTGTAGCTCTGCCATCAAAGGCGTCAAAGAGGAAGATTGTTTATATGAAATAAATTTTTTCTTTTTTCACTGTAGTAAAAGTACGTATATGTGATACGTCAGTTAAACCGTATTATCTCGAACGAAGCCGAAAAGTGGAGGCTTAATACTATATTTTTTTTTGCATACCAAGTTATTAGCGCTAATTAAAATAACATAACAGTAGTCTAAGCTCACTTTTTTAGATATAGATTTGTGTAATAATATATATAATATATAATATATAACATATAATATATAATATACAATATATAATATATAATAATACATAATATTACATAATATATAATTTAAAATAGATAGGCAATTTTTGTTATTTTTATTTTTATGTAAAACTCTGGAAAAGGTCGTTAATGATTACAACACAGTTGTTAACTAAAGAATTCATTATCGAACTTTCTGCTTGAAATGAAAAACATCGATAATGACTCATACGTTCATTTGAGTTTAAATATTTTTTTTATAACTTTACGCTAAGTCTGCACATGGCAGAGTAACCAGACGAAACTCGGGAACCTAATGTTAAGATACTCCGCCCCACGTTGTATACATTGCGCTTTGCTTTGTCGAAGAACTTAAAACATTAAATATTGAAATTGAAAATATTGTATATTTCATATCCTCGAGTAGGGATCGAACCCACTACCTGTCGAGTTTACCTTTAAAAGCTTGTAGCTATAGCTCTAGTTGATAAATATATGATTGTATTACTGTACCAAATGCTTATAAAGTATACATTCAATATGAAATCTTTACTTTTATTAGTATAAAAATAAATATATTATGAAATAGTTTGTTTGGTTGAGCACACTTACATCTTGATTTTGAATTTGTTTTCCTGTAGGATAGTATATTTATCAAGATCACGATTAACATAATCTATTATAGCCTATAGCCTTTAGCTATAGCTATTACAGCCTATAGTCTATAGCCTATATTAGATCATGCTGTGCATCATTCCTACTGTACCTTCTAAGATGCAACTTCTTATGTACTCGGATTACCTGAGTAGAATTCTAGAGAGTGTGTCCATACGCACACTCTTAGTTATTTTGGCCACACGGGCGAAATCGTAGGTAAAAGCGTGGTGTTAGTATGTCATGTGTCATACAAAACTCTTAGTTATTTTGGCCAAGCGGGCGAAGCCGTAAGTATGACCTGAAGATACTCACAGACATATATACATTTAGGACCATCATTGTTATATCATCGGCAGTATTTGCACGTATGTATTTGTAAATGTATGGCGAGTGCTCATTGCGGTGTATTCACGAAACATAATGAATAATTAACATTCTGTACGGATTTTGAATTTATTACGGAGGTTGAAAGAAAATTAGATAAAATTAAATATTGAAAACTAACTTCAGTGCTGTAGTTACTGCAGTATGGTTTGCTGATCAAAAATAAAACCATACAACCATTTTGTATGTAAGATTTAAGTTTTACTCACATACCAATTTAGTAGAGTAGCTTGAATTTAAGATGTTTCGTGTTATGCGGCGGAACTTAACATCGCGTTTGGTTTTCTCGGAACGGGTAAACGAATATTTTCCCCTAGTGGATAACGAACCGACAATTACTGTACACTGTGTGTGTGTACACTGTGCCCCCATTGCATCTTTTTTTGCAAATTAGTTAGTCATAATACTGTGATACAAATTTAACAGATGTAAGAAAAGAAAACAAGTGTAATGTGCGTGTAAATAAAAGTTTTATATAGAAAATTGAAAAAATGGTCATGTTACAAATAGCCCTTTGCATTCACACAATTACTCCGGCTGCCGATTTAATCGTGTGACTGTGAACGCGACGTTTATGGGCTGGATTGCTGCTCAGGGGAATAAGATATTTATTACTTTCATTTTCTTATTCTGGGAACAAGGCCAAAAGCGCGGCGTCGAGTTTCGCCTGTCAATACACAATGCCTCAAATCGGCGGTAAATAGGTGAAAAGTGTCATAGCCTTAATACTAGGTTCCCTGGTTCCCTTTGACTTCCCTGTTAAGTGCGGAAAACAGAATGAAGCAAAAAAAACTTGGGACCTTTAAGGTAGCCAGAGGGAACTTAAAATAAGATATACAACATAACTGTCTCCATTTTACGACAATTTGCAAGCCAAGTACGGTACTCAACGCCGCACTTAGTCTCAACACAAAAAATAAATAAAATAAATAATTAAAAAGAATTTATAATATAA
Source organism: Eueides tales michaeli (assembly GCA_018249855.1). Taxonomy (NCBI): domain Eukaryota; kingdom Metazoa; phylum Arthropoda; class Insecta; order Lepidoptera; family Nymphalidae; genus Eueides; species Eueides tales. The sequence goes on from DWMZ01000031.1 coordinate 41,210, forward strand.
AAATAAAAAAAAAAACTATAAACATTTACAGCGCAATATTAGACACACTTTAATACTAACAGGTTGGTCGAGAAAGCTTTTGCCGCGCTTTCAGATATGACATTTAAATCGCAGACTGTCACGGCCGGAAATGGAATATCCCAAGTAGCTCCTTGAGTGCTTTCTATTACCTGGAAGAAATATATTATTAAACATTCCGGGATTGAGGTCATTTTTATTTGTAAATAAATTAATTTTTCTATCGGTAGTGTGACCGTATTGATTCTGGTTTCGATTTTGAATTGCGTAATTGATTACAGGAGAAATGGGCGCCCAGGTAGTACAGTCTAACTGAAGTTTTGTCCCTCAACACAGAATATTTCGAAATTTGTAGGAGAACGGAGTACGGACAGTGTTTAGGCTAACCTACTAAAAGACAAGAACTAGTGTGCAGAAGAAAACGTGAAGCTAAAAAACCGTATTTTATTTAATTTAGCGCTTTATTCCGCAGGGTAGGGCAGAAGGAGTCTAGTGTTAATAGACTATTCCCACGTTGAATGGCGGAGGAATGAAAGTATTAAATATTTTATTTCCTGGAGCGGACCAATTATAATAATATTATAGTCTTTATGTTTACTATGTGATAATATGTTAAGTAATAAATTAAAGTAACAAAATAAAATGTATATTTTTCCAATCATATTAAACAAAGTTCCTTGTTTCCTCGGCACAGGCGTGTGTAACCGACAGGTTCTGGGTTCGATCCCCAGTCGAGTAAATGAAATATTTAATATTTTCAATTTAAATATTTAATATTTCATTTCTTCGCTCTGGTAATAAGGCAAAGCGCGGCGTTGTGTTCCGCCACTCAACACGCAATGCCTCAAAATTCGGCGGAAAGTGGGGAACGAAAGTGGAACGGAGTGTCTTAACACTAGGTTCCCGGGTTCCCTCTGCCTAACCTGCCTCGCGCGAGATACAGTGTGAAACTAAAAAAAAATAATAGAAATCATTAAACAGAATATATGAGGTATTTTTATGTAATAATAAAAAAGATTTTCATTTTATGGGTATATTAAGGCTGTCATTTCACGACCGTAAGTTCGATTTTGACTAAGGAAAGTAAAAATATTTTATTTTTGTCGCTTAACAAAGCGACTTGTAAACAAACAAGACAAAGGACGGCGTTATGTTCCGCCGGGAAGTGCCCTAATATAAAGTTCCCTTTGCCCACCATGCTTTATGAAAAATATGTATATTAGGATACATGAAAAATATGTATATTAAGATACATGTTTAGTACAAAATTATAAAAAAATGACACATCAAAGATTGGTAATGACATTAAACAGCAAGACAGGTGTTTTCACCAACGGGACGCCCCCGCTCAGAACGCGCCCTTCGATAGCCCACGCGTTGTATAATGACGTTTTAAATTTTCAATATTGAAGTTATAAATATTTTCTGAAGGAAACCTAAATTTATATGGTTTGGTAGAAATAAATTGAAAGGTAAAGGTATTAGGTATATTAATTACTCGACTGTAATAAATTATCTGAATAATACGTACATTTTCATTAAATACATATATGTATATACATTATTTTCCTTTATATAAAATACTATGATTTCATATATTGCTAGTTTTGTGCATCAATGACGTAATTGTACGTTTTTTGGTGTATTTTTTAATTGATTGTCTGATTGTTCGAACACCTTGTTACCACCGCCACAACGAGGTGAAAAATACATCACGCAGGAAGTAAAAAATATAAAATTTCGTGATGCATTATGAGATGAGAGGCAAAACCTCGACCACCTTACGTTGGTATGTCCTATCTTTCTCTCTTTTCCAATTTGGACCAATTTAATATATAAAATATTATTTAGCATCTGTAGAAGAATCACCGCGTTAGGTTCCCCCATTTTTCTTTGCCGGTCTCCGATGAAGGTTTAACTTAAAATTAGTTTTAAAAAAGTTTTTTTCAGCTTCTCGCTGTGTTGCGCTCATCCAACGCAGGGAATGCAAAAAACTTCGTTACGTTCCCGACGAACATTCATATGTAGTAAATAACATCAAGATTAACGCATAAAAGGAGTCTTTTTGACCACAGCACTAATGAATTTCTCATAGATGAAAATAATGTTACTATGACAATTTCATTTTTAAAGAAGGTTTCTTCTATAATTCAAAGTACTGCTCATAGCAAAGAAAATTTTAAAAAATCTTGAGAGGCATTTTGAATGATTAAGAATCGTGATTAAATAATATTTACACTGCAAAAGCTTTATTATTTGTATGCAAGAGGAAAGCGCACGTTTTTTTTGTCTTCCTATCTACTCGTAAACATATAATCGAGACATCGCCCAGAGGCACCGGCGAGAAGCGACATTTTGTGGAAAATCGGCGGGAACAAAGTAATGGGATCGAAATTCTAGATTCCCGAGTTTCGTCTGCCTGCCCTGCCCGACGCTCGAATATACGAAGATGAAAAAAAACAATACATAATGGTTCTTCAAAAATCTTGACTTTTATAAGAGCGAGCGAGGTACAGTGAATTGAAAAAATAATATAGAATAAATTTATTTTAAACAAATAAAAAAAACGTTTTACATAAAAAAGAAGAAAGGGAATATCAAAATACATTTGTGTTAGCTCGCGCCATCTGGTGACCAGTTTCTAGTCTACGTGACCTTAAATTAAAAAAAGCTGTAACACGTGTAAGGCTATCCAATATACAAAGTCGAATTAATTGAAAATACCGATAGAATTTAATCAAATAGATTAATGTAAGCACTTTTAAATAGTCGAATGAATATAAAGCCACCACCGGCTTGGAAAACAGATCGGCTGAGAAGAGCTGGCAAGATACTCAAGACCTGAATCAACAGGCAGCTATCCCGCATTAATCCAATAGATCCAAACATTTTTATCCTCTAAAGCAATAATACCCAACCAGTGGTTTGAGAACCACCACCGGTCCCAACAAGAATGATTTAAAAGTGGCCATAGATCAAGAAAAATTTGGGAACCCCTGCTATAAAGACTAAAGTAACTAATATAATTCCTACATTCCTTAACTTTAATCTTTACATGCCTCCTGCATTGTATAAAGCAGACAAAGATTATTTTTCTGCTTATTTCATTTTTTTAAATACGGAACAACAAAACAACTAACGCCATCTAGTAGCGAGTAGATTTGTAGTTTTGATAGAAATACATGACCTTTGACATTTATTGCTACAGTTAGTACTAGAAGAAAAAAGTTTATATTCAATGTCAACTACCAGAAAATAACAAATACAAAATCAAGCAAATTTCGAACCCTCATTTATTGCTAGAAATTTAACACAAAATGTATTGTTTACAGATTTCCTGTTAATCTTAATTTAAAGTAAAAAATACTTCTTCTCTACTTACTATAACTTATGTGAAGTCCTCCGGATGTTTATCACGTATGGGTGTACCACAATTACTGATTTTACAGCCTCTATTCTTTTTATTTATATTAATGATCCCCCCTCTTATATTAAGGATTTATACATTGTACTATTTGCTGATACTTCATTAATCGTTAAAGTAGATCGTAATAAGGACAAGTATGATAAATCAATTGTTTAACCTAAGTCGCCTAATTTTCGATATTGAAATCTCAATTTTACTAATATCGTGGTATTCTTGGCACTCTCTAGATCTAAACTTCAATGTAGCCTCTATCTTTCTTCTCTTGCGGCTGGACTGAGCTACACTGCTTACTCTGTTAGGAAATTGAGGGAACATACGGATGATCATACCGCTCGACTAGTTAACTTTAGTTATTTTCATAGCATCTTGTCCTATGTAATATTACTTTGAGACAATGCTGCAGATATCGCATCAATATTCGTAAATCAAAAACGAGCAATCCAGGCCATTTGGCTACAATATTGGAGGACGGGAATCTTTTAGATTGTTTTTAATAAAACGGGCATTCTTACTAATATACAATATTATTTGCTTGTTCGCAAGCATATTCACAAATATTTTAGGAACAGTGATAGACAAGATATGAATACAAGAAATAAAAAGAATATTTTTGTCACCAAACAGTTACTAAATCTTTTATGGGACACTCTTATTATACACGTATGTATAATAAAATTACACAAGTGATTTGCCACTTTAAATCAATCGCTATTATAATAAAACCAATTTTTTTAATCATTATCTAAACAAGGAGGTTGGTTGGTTCGTTGAAGGTGCTTGTATAAACGATAGTGGAAAATTCAAATTTCATTGAGGAAAAAACTTAAAGCTCTAAATATATTATCGATATTTTATAATATATGTAGAGCCTTAATCTTTTTACCGAATATCGGGTAGGTAGAGTGAATTCTATATTAAGATATGCGAACTTAACGCCGCACAAAAACTGGAGTTAATAAATAGATTCCCAGATTGTTCTGTAAAAAGGGAATAGGCAATAATTTTATGAAAGTGACTGTCCTTTAGTATTAGAAATACTTATATAAACATAATTTGTACCAGTAACCTGTATCCTGCACATAGCAGAACAGCAGAGAGAACGTGGGAGCCTTCAGTTCTCCACTTTTTATTGAATTCTAGAGGTATTGGGTGTTGAGTGACGGCAATGTGAACACGACACCACGCTTTGCCTCGTTACCGAAACGAGAAAATGAAAATATTTATCTTTATATTTCGACGAGTGGGAATCGAATCCCCAACCTATTTCCTTCACTCTGGTACCCTAGCGCTGTAAAAATGTTAAAAAATCCTGAAAATAAAAGTATACAACATGAAAAGGCTTACCGTTACTATAGGATTTCTAGCGTACCACTTGTACGCTGCGATGACAAAGAAGGTGGCACATATCACGCTGATTATAACCGCTACGCCCCAAACGCTTCTAATAAAGATAATATTATTTTCCTATATCACACAATTTATATACAAAATAATATAAAAATAATGGTATATATACGTCGAAAATTAATAAATTAACTGAAGTAGCGGTAAAAGTAAGAGCGGTTCATCCTAAAACTCATTGAGAGACATCAGAAGTATGAGATGGATATAACTAACGTTATCCACAAAATTTTAATTGTACGAATAAAGTTAAGTTGCTGGTAATTTATTTGTACTTTACCGAACTTATGATCGTAAATTAAAGCTTGGAGCAGTGCCTGGGACTTGCGACCCAAGTATAGGCATCGGAGACCTCTTTACAATGCACTGACACTCGCCTTCATGCCCGTGCGGAATATTATATAATCATTCACATATTTGTTATAGGGTATTGTACGCTACAATACCCTATAGTTGTAATTGTAGGGTGTTGTAGGGTAGAATGTATAGGAAAATTGCACGACATGCCGACATATGTACAAATTAAATATTTGTTTTCTATTTAAACATTTTGAAAAGGTTTGAAGAAGTAACTAATGTGCAAATTAATCTTTAGCGAGATCTTGTATACATCGGATATATAAAATAACTTTAAAACGATTTTCTTCGTACTTTTCGCAAAAAAACTCACAGTCAAAAGATCTATTACAGAGAAAACTAAAGTTTTTGTAAATGTATGTTCTTTAGGGGCAGAACTAATTACAATGGGAACCTGGCACCTAGTGTTAAGATACTTCCTTCCCATTAGCACAGTTCCGTTCACTACTTTAAATTTATTTTACATTTTATACACCCCGTGTTAGCAATATCCATATTTACTTACATTTTCTATATAATATATAAATTATAAAGTTGCTTATTGATATTGTGAACAAACATTTAAAATTTTTGTTTAAAGCAACATTTTACAAAATTAAAAAAATATATTTATTACATTATTATCACGTATTTACGAACATTACAAATAAATAAAAATTACATGAGTATTTAAGAAATCTGTTATTTATATTATCTTATTTAATCAATATTGGTTGAAAAAATAATATAAAGAAAAAATGTATATAAGACTTTGTTTTACTAATTGACTGACAAACAAAACATATATTAGGATCCTTCGGTAACACAAAAAAGCTGAAAGTTTATAACAAAGAAGTAAAAAAAATAAATTATATAATCACATTTTTTCAAAGATAAATAACTGTTTCCTCTGGAAAATAGATATACCCATGATTTTAAAAAAACTCTACTTACTAGTCTACAACAAAGGAAAAATTGCGATGCAGTCCGCAATTTTTTTGACGAAACTAATATCTCGGAAAATGACATGAAACAAACCTTTCAGTCACACTTAGATTCTCCATAGCGATATATTTAAAGCCGTGCAAATCAGTTCTTTTACAAAATTGAAAGAACTTCGTCGTACAATATTTCCATCGGGACAATTTGGCTGGTTTCTCTAATATTTTCTTTTTATCCTTCACTTTCATCATCTCAGCATGTCTGTAATGAACCATTGTGGGGTTTAAAATTATCAAACGTAACCTTAACTTGACCAATGGGAATCCTGTTCAGAATGAAAAATTATGAATGTCTATTCAGAATGAAAAATAGGTATAATATGTCATACCGACGTATGTCGGTAATTATAAAGCTTTGATCGAGTCGATAAGTAGTCGAGTGTAGAATGGGAGTCATGAAAACGTTAGCTAAATTATGGAAATAAATTTATACATCAAACTTTATTACCTGTGCGCATTTTATTATTTAAATATTGAGTTTACATGGAGCAAATGGTGCGGGTTCGAGTCCTATTAGGGAAATGGTCACATTTAAATAGCTTTACTTAATTTGTAATTAAACGGAGCACGAGACCATTGATGCGGGGTATACGTAGAAATATTAAGAAAAAAAAACTTAATTCATCATTATTGTTAATAAATTGAATGCTTCATCAATATTTCTACAAAATTAATTTTATATCTTTAATATTATGTTTCATTTTAATTCCATTTATGAATAATCTTTTGAACTAAATCATGAATAGTTATGAAAATGAAATTAAAAAGGTAATATTTAAGTAATATCCTAAACTTGTCTCCGTATGAACATTCCAAACGAAGCCCTAATAAAAATATATAAAAAAGTGACAAACAAAGCCACGAAACCCATTTCATTCCGTATCGCTAACAATATTTACAGTTGCTATCAATCTTTTATTCATGAAAACGAATAATTAAAACAAAAAAAACGACAACCTGTACATATTAATAATTCATAAAAAGCACTTAATTTTATGAAATATAGCGTTTAGCTTTCACGGTGATTTTCGGTAATAATAGAGTTTAATAAATTATGATAAATTTACATATATGGTATACGCTTAGTTAAAGCGTGCGACAGTAAGTGCGAAAGGTTATAGGTTCGATTCCCAATTGGAATGAAATATTTTATATTTTTTTCACGTAGGTAACGACGCAAATGGCAGCGTTCTCTTCCGTCATATAACACGAAATGCTTCAACGGAAAGGAATGTCTTAAGACTGGTCTCTCTATCTGTCCTGCTATGTGCAGGAAACAAAGTAATATAAATAATAAGGTATACGACCATCCGGCAAATACCTTTGTTGGACGTTTGATTGAGCATTTGTTTGTGGGTTTTATTTGTGGGGTGGGTTGTGGGTGGGTTCTCGGCTCCGGTAGACTAAGCGCTGCTTTGAGTACCACCACTCAACATACTATGTTTCTAAAACGGAAAACTGGGCGATTGAGGTATACTATATACGTGCTTGTAAAGACACAGACTTGAGACGATTTCTACGCTTATATACGATGCCATAATGGATTTTACTTTGCTGGGGACGTTAACTATAGATTCGTATCGGAAAGCAAAGAAATATATATATTTTATATAATTGTGTGCGATTTTTAAATCTATTGCAACACTTCTAAATTCAAATTCAATTTATTGTCTATGAATTAAGCTTGCTGCTATCTTTGAATTTTATATCTGATAATATGGTGTAACTAAACGCGGTGTTGTGTTCCGCGATAAATTAATAATAAAATGACTTAAAACTCGTTTGACATCTTAAGTGTAACAAAATTTTATATACATACATACCTACATATATTTTAAATCAATGATATATTTTCATATATTTTCACTGTAAAAAGCTTAGAAAGCACAACTACTTTCAATCAGCTATGGGTTCACTATGAAAATATATAGCTCGTGAATTATAGAGAGAAGGCCGTATAACCGGTTTGATCCCATATAGTAAGGCCAAAGATTACTAATGGTACTACCATCGACTAACTATACTGAAATTGTAACTATTACTACGAAAATATGAATTTTATGTACTGTAGTTTTTTTTTAACTTCATTCATTATTCCGCAGATAGCACGTAGTGTTAAGACACTCCGTTCACAAGCCACCTCCACTCCACACTTTCCGTCGAATTCTTGAGACATTGTTAGTTAAATGGCGGAATTCAACACCGCACTTGACCTTATTACCAGAGGAAAAGAAAATATATAATATTTTATTCCCGTCGCGTTTATAGTCGCACGCTTATCCTCATGCACCATGTATGTCTGTAAATCTACAGTGCTTATAGAATTGTTATATTATTTTTCATATTAAATATAATCTTACTAATATTATAAATGCGAAAGTTTGTACGGATGTGTGTATGTTTGTTACTCTTTCACGCAAAAACTACTGAACGGATTTTCATGAAACTTTGCAGTAATATAGCTTCGATATCAGTAACATAATAAGTTAAAATTTATAGAGATTTTTAACCGACATAAAAAAGGAGGTTCTTTTATGTATGTTCCCCGATTATTCGAAGATGGATGTACCGATTTCCAAAATTCTTTTTTTGTTCGAGAGGATATATTACACAATTGGTCCCATGGTAAGGAGATCAGGATCTGATGATGGAATCCTGGAGAAATCGAGGGCAACCCTCAAATTTGAAAGGCACAGATGCGGTTTTTTCGTATAATAACGCAATTGGGTGATCTGTATCTGACTATCATCTCATTTTATTAACCGACTGCAAAAAAAGAGAAGGTTCTTAATACGTATGTTCCTCAGATTACTCGAAGATGGGAACACCGATTTTAAAAAAAACTTTTTTTATCGTTGGAGTTACACAAAGATAATTATAGGTAGATAGATTACTGTAGGATTATTTATCTTAAATAGTTCTAGGCAAAAGTCCGCGACATCATATATCTATCTTTTACGTGTAAGTCACTATGACCAAAATAGTGAACGCGGACAAAGTCGCGGGTAACAGCTAGTTTAATATAAGCCTTTCATGTTATTGTTATAAATTTCTTTAAGAAAAAAAAAATTAAATTTATAAAATATTATAACACTGGAGAAAGCACCCTAAAAAATTTTGCAATAATTACGTGTAGATGTTATGTTATTAGCATTCTGTTAAGCGATTAAGTTTTATTTATAGCCATGTATAATTATGTTTCATTTTAAAATAATATAACACTTTTCGGACATATTTAGTAAAAGTCCACTTACATTAAAGATTTTACCCTTTTTTTGTAAATAATTTTATTTCATTTATTTATTTGAAATTCACTACTAATGTTGTGCGAATTCCTACAAAGAACTTCAATATCAATATAATAATGAGGCTTGTCGTGGCGCAGCGGCACAAACGTGTGACTGTAACCGACAGGTTCTGGGTTCGATCCCCAGTCGAGGAAATGAACTATTTAATATTTTCAATTTAAATATTTAACGTTTCATTTTCTTCGCTAATAAGGCAAAGCGCGGCGTTGAGTTCCGCCACTCAACACGTAATGCCTCAAATTTGGCGGAACGTGGGGAACGGAAGTGGAACGGAGTGTCTTAACACTAGGTTCCCGGGTTCCCTCTGCTTAACCTGCCTCGTGCGGGATACAGCGTGAAGCTAAAAAAAACACTACAATATCAAAACACTGAGTTACTATAAACAGACACACAATTTGAAATAAAAAACAAGTAACAACATAAGAGGTTTGAGAAACACAAACACATTATCATGTGGCACAATTTTATTCATTCTAAATTCATAGATATTTATTTTTTTAAACTTATATAATTTTAGAATAAAAATATATATATAAGATATAAAAAATCGTCTTGGTATATACATGCCTATGTAGTTGACAAATGTTTCATTAATTATGACGATTTTGTGTCCATAGTAACCATTACTTAGACGGAACGCGGCGTTAGATTACGTCAATTAACCCGAAATCGTTCCAATTTTGAAACAGTTATCTTACAACAAAAAGTCAGTTCTAGAATAAGTAAAAATATATATACACAAAATAATATATACAGATATAGATATAATTTTTATTTGGATATTTAGAACACATTGTTTTGTATAGTATTTGTACAAAAAAGGTAACCTATAATTTCAACACCTTTAAAAAATTTTAATCACGCATTTTTTCAGCACAAATTGTTTAAAGTTAAGTTTTAATTGATTATAAAATAAATGATATATTCGTTTGAGCATTTAACATCAGATAATTATATAATATAACAGCACCGTACATAGTGTATATACATACTTTAAGGCACTAAGGTAACGTTGTTAGAAAGCCTAATTCTATTAAATAAAATCTAAATGACCATAACCAAACTAACAACTATACGAAAATTCATAATATTTATGGTATCACGTACGTACAATGTTATACATACAACGTAACGTATATAACTTATTATACATCACGTATAAAAAAATATTATTTAATACTTTAAAATTATCATAAAAGAAAGTAAGAATTTATTATCTACATGCGTTTGTTTGGTAAATTGACCTGAGTCTATGTTCGTACATAAAATTAAAAAAAAAAAACGAAAAAAATATTTTGTGTAAGTGCAGAGGAGACGTATATACTGTATAAGTAAACATATGGTTATTATAATACTATTTAAAACATAATGAATAAAAAGTCTTATAATAAGAAATGTCAGTTATTAACTGTTTATTTAATATATTAAAAATAAAAGTAAAACTTTGATTAACACCTGTAGTGGCGCTGTCCCCACATTAGTACTTCAAAATGAAATATTGAACATTTTCATTTTTTTGCTCTGGTAGCAAGGCAAAGCGCGGCGTAGACTTGACGGCTCTGAGTGTCTTAACACTAAGTTCACAAGTTCCCTTTGCCTAATGTGCCATGTGCGGGATACAGCGTAAAGCTGAAAAAAAAAGAAAAAGAAATATAAATCTGAAACGATCTTTCAAAGAATTAAACTTATTTACATTTCATTTAATCATTTCCCTTTTTAATATGATAATAAAACAAATAATATTTTTATTATAGAAAAATTTGCATTTATCGATAGATCCTTATTTATAATTACTTATGCAGTAGCATTTATCGTATTTAGAATATAAGATCAAAAAATTACTTATGTTAAGAAACAAAATTATAAAATACGCAAAATAAAATTAAAAAGAGGCATTTTACATAATAACAATTAAATCTTACCCAGTATAAATTGTTCTAACGATATCATCTCGCCTAATAAAAAGCAAACATTACACGAACAGATCGTCAATCATTGAGAACGGCTACGTTCAAACAACTTCGCATTACATGCAATACTGTACTTTAATATAGATTTGTGGGTATTGTGACACAGTGCGATAGTGTGACTGTAAATGCGGTATTTGCGGGTTCGATGTCAATTATGGGGTATAACTAAAAAGTAAAGACACTTAACAATTAACTAAAAAAAAAAATGGCTGCCCGTTTGATATTAAAATATCTTAAAAATTGGTGGAAAGTATAGAACCAGGGCAGATTAAAAATAAATTTTCTATATCACTAAGCAAAGATACTGCAAAACCTGTACTATAATGATTATAATTAGGTCAATAATTGTTCGTATGTCAGTCTGTTCGTTTCATTTTCACAGCTTAAATAATATTAAATGTAACTCATCCATGATGAATTAACTAAATTTTTATAATTTTATCTTTAAGTAGTATTACATTAAAAAAAAATACGTGAAAAACTGAAGATGCGATTACATTAAAACAATTTTATTGCAATTTGACAGATAAATAGCAGAGTGCTAGGAAAAATATTAAGCTAAATAAAATAGTCTTTTGAAATTAGCTTATATTTCGCAAAAAAGACGATAAATTTTCATTAATCAATTTGTTCAGAGTACATTTAAAAATATTAATAATAAATAATAAAATGCCAAAAAGTAACGAAAATCAGGCCACTAGGCTGCTTATAGACGGACATATACGTTGAAGCCTTCGTAGAGCAGTGAGGGCATTTATTTGGGAACGCGATTGGTGCAGTTTCAATCCACAGTCATGGAAATGGTTATAGTTGAATTATGCTATGTAACACGTAACATTTCGAAAAATATGGCGGCGTTTGGGGTATGGAGTGTATAACATCAAGTTCCCCCCGCCTACCCTCCAATGGCGTAATTTTCATGTCGATTGAACTAATCAATATCATTGCATTTAACTTATATCAATATTAAAAAATATATTTGTTTTTAATGTTAAAATATTGATTTTAAATATTTTTTTATAATTTTTCACAGTACTCAAAAAAAATCATATAGCCATAGCCTAAAAAATATTTCCAAATATTTAAATCATAAAAAATATCATTAAATACGAATATATAATAAGTAGGTATTCGAACACACGTGTCCACAAATCAAGGACAGTCATACTTTTTTTTATATCGTTCACTCATGATTATTATGACGTTCTTCAATTTCTAGCACCAGTATTAAAATTTATATTTTATTAAAAAAACATTAGGAGAAATTAAGCTTTCCTCTGTAAAGTTGGCAGAGGGTGCTTATATTAAAGTCACTTAGTTCAATGGCGTCAAGCGTGAATGATAGATCACTTATTGACTCCGCATTTACCAACAACTTTGTTACGTTATTTCAATGAGTTTTTTCACTTTCGCAAACTTAGTTTTTTTGACATGGCTTTATAAAAGGTAAAAAACAGACTTCGGATTAGAATCATCATGTTTGTATGTCTGTCAGTCCGTTTCTCACAAACATAATATTTGTACTACGTTGGACGTTAGTTAATTTATTTTTGGGATATTACAACCCAAAAACACAAATTTACTTAAATATCAACTCCCTAGCATTCCCCGAAGTAATATATTAATTATTAGAAAATTAGGTCAAAATTTCTATGGATGAACGATACATATACAATAGAATACAAACAAAATAACGGTACATATTATTTTCAACTTACAATCAATTAAAAAATTAAGCTCGATAGTTCCACATTAAAACTATATAATAAGCAATCACATTAAATACTAAGTTAAATCATCGTATATGAATAAAGATATACCGCCATTTATAATTAAATTTCCAAAAAATGATAATAATTTATAATTAAAAGGTGAAATATAATTGAAAAATAATTTTACAATGATTTCATGTACGTTTATGAATTTTTAATAAGAACCTGTAAACAACTAAAAACATTGTATAATTGTAAATAAGTATATTCATTTTTTGAACATTTATAAGATAAGTAATATATGTTATGTCGCTTTCCAATATATTATATAATTATAATTATGACACGATGACGAATTTTTTTTCATCTTCATGATGTATGCCGCACACGGCACGACGGTAGGGAGAGGGAACCTGAAATCTAGTGTTAAGACACTCCGTTCCCATTGCCGCCAAATTGAGGCATTGGGTGTTGAGTGGCGAAACTCAACACCACATTTTTCCTCGTTACAGTAGCGAAGAAATGAAAATAATAAATAAATAATGTCCCATTTTACACACATTTATGTACCTGTGTCACTACAGGTCTCACATTTCATCGTATAAGTTTCAAAAACTACATATTTTTAAAGATTCATATATTTTTTCATTAATTAATTACTTACACAAAATAATTACATAATAAATAACAACAACATAAAAAATCTATTAACAATTTTCAATTACAACAAGAACCAAAAAGAGGAAGAAAATCATAAAAAAAAAATACAGACATATCGTGTCTATACGTTGTTCAAAGAACTATATCTACAAAACTACGCTTGACACGTGGCTTTCTTTGTATCGATTCGACCTACTAAACTTTACCCCAAGCTAATCGTCGGTCATTTAATTAAAAATTGAACACAATGCATGCGCAAATCGATTGTTTCACACTTAGATATATCATAGAAAATACTTTAGAATATTTATATATTTTGAGTATAGATTATATATAAATATTGATAATATAGTTAAGAAATATATATAGGAGTGCCATTTTGGATTCTGACATTTTCATTGGTAATAATAACTGTATATAAAAATGATTTTAACTCTGTTTATGGACGTTCTTATACAATTGCAATATATTTCCAAAAAATGATAAAAACAACAACAATCAAAAATAATATTAAAAAAAAAAATTTTTTGAATATTATTTTTGATTGTTGTATTAAAAAAGCAGAATAGGATTACGGGTCATGATTCACACGTTTTATGTACGTATGTATCCACATGTTATTGACATAAAATGTTTAGTTTCAGAATTTTTTTAGAATATTTTTTAACGCGTTTTTCAAGTATTACTATGTACTAAGTATAAGAAATATATCGAAGACAACTTTATTATGTAAAATATATATATTTTTTTTCACTGTTCAGGGCTTTTGCGTTGAGTAACAGAACTTAACGCCCTAATCTAAGCTGAGTGGACAATAGAATGATCAATTCACTCCAATGGACATCGAACCCACGACCGCCTTAAACCACAGCTACACGATATTCGCTGCATTTAATGTAATTTTTTTATTTCTAATTTGTGATTTCCTAGAATTAGCAAATGTAAATAATATGAAAGAAAGTTACCATTTTTTATTTGTTCCCATGTTTCTAATGTCTTGTGAACACTAAAAATATTTTCCTGAATGAGAATTTTACAGACTAAATAATATTTATCATTAATTAAAGGTTGCGTCTCTGAATAAATGAAATCCTGACTATGAAAATTAAAACATAATAATATCTTTTCCATAATTGAAAAAAAATGAAGTAGAAAAATTCATAATAAAATCCATCTAGTAGTACTTTCTATGTTACGGCTTATTATCACCTATACACTTCCACAAATTGGCTGAAAAAGAACTCTTATAAATCCACCTTTGCACACAATTATTTATATATAGTACAAAAAGGATTAGCAAACATATTTCTATTAATTTTTTAATAAGCTAATTTATTATATATCTTTATTCATATACGTTTCAACAATGCTTTCTAGCATTTAAATATAATATTAATAATAATACAATTAAACATTTAGCTAACAAAAAATGTCTACAAGGTATAATACAAGTCTATTAATATATATATATATATATATATATATATATATATATATATATATATATATATATATATATATATATATATATATATATATACATATCCCTTTGTGTGGACAAATGTCGTAGGCGTAGTGTAAAACTGTTAAATCCTTTTCTTTGTTTTTTCGTTGCGTACATTTTTTATAGAAATTATATTTTTTTCTTATAATAGAGTAATGATTATATATTACATTTTTACAGTCTAAACGACGATATTCGAGTATAAAATATTTGAATTATACCCATTGTAGGCAGTTTTTAATGTCTACATATTGAACTATATATTTTAAAATATATTTGTAAATATATTTTACAAATATTTCATAATACCAAGCTATAGAGCAAATATAATATATATATATATATATATATATATATATATATATATATA
>DWMZ01000032.1:0-56703 GCA_018249855.1 Eueides tales michaeli
TAGAACTAAAGGAAAAATCGAGGTCGATGAGTATGATCTGCAAGTAATACGAAGAAAAATACATGAATTCTACGCATACAAAAAAGAAGTTCCTACAATAAACAAGCTCTTGCAAATACTCAAAGAAGAAATTAACTTTAAAGGTTCAAGAGAAACATTGCGTAAAATACTGCGCAAAAATGGATTTCAGTTTAGAAAAACAAAAAATACTAAAGACAAGGACCATGCTCCAGATTCAACACCAACAGTACCACCAATGATGCCACAATATATATCCATGTTCACCCATAAAAATCTCCAGTCTTAAACTGTTCTAATTTTTGTAGATCTATTGTTAATTATTATTCTATAAGTTGTAAAATAGTATTTTAAAGGAACTTTATTATATTAGCATATAGTAGCAGTTGTATTAAACTAACCTTATTTCTAGAGTTTGGACATTTTCTTAAAATTATATCACTTAGTAGTTCTCTCAAATTATATTGTTATAATTGTCTTGGTATTTAATCTGTTTGGTTCTACTATTAATAAAATAAATTACAGATTTCCAACTAGTGTCCGAAGTCGGCAATTGCATTTAGCACAAATACCAATAACTTTATCACAGTGTCATATTTCATATTGTAAATTTTATTATCAGATTTATATATAAATACTTTTTGTATTTGTGTATACTTTAAATCCAAAATAATACATTGAGATTTTTTTTATTTAGTTTACCTGAAGTATTATAAATAACTTATGGTAAACATCTTCATTATGTAAATAATTAAATTTTATCATAGTAACATATCTAAAGCATAAGCTTTGCTTTTCAATTATAACAAAAGTCGTCTATCTGGTATCATTTTAATAAAATTTAAAAAAATTACTATGTATGTGTCTATCATCATATTATAGGCTTAATTTTAGTGTATGAGTCTCATTTGGAGTTATTATCATGATTCTTTTTATTTCGCCTGGTTGTGCCGGTGCTTAGTAGGAAGTAGCTATAAGTACAAAGAATTGTTGATGAATACTATAAAAAATAAACATGTAGTACCAACAAATGACTTAAAAAACAAATTTAGCATTAATCTAATATTCGAAACCATATTAGTTAAAAATTTATGAATAACATGAAATAATTCTATATCATCTGTATTTGAAAATAATATATTTTTTATTGTTTTGATGAAATAATGCAATCAGTCGTGGACTATGAGCAGATTTGTGGAAAACGGATTGGCATTTAGAGCTTATCTCCTGCAGGGGACGGGCGTAACTCTTCAAGTAGTTTATAGTACTGCATAAGGCTATCCAGTTCCATGATTTTACACCGCTTTAGTCGGCCCACGTCTTCAGAGTTTACAAGTTTTAATACTAACTGATTTGGATGCTTTTTCAGCCTCCTTATATATTTTGAGCTGTGGGATCTAATTTCTTCCTTCACTGTGTTGGCTTTAAGGTACCCATGCTATTCGTCGATCCTTATAAACCATGAGCATTAGCTAGGTGCTTCAAAATGCCATTCTGAGCTCTTTGTATCATCATGATGTTTGAGTCGCAGGCCGACCCCCACAGTTGGATTCCGTAGGTCCACACTAACTTAAGTACAGTTTTGTAAACCAAAAGTTTATTGTCCAAAGACAGTCTTGAATTTCAACCAAACAACCAGTGTAGCTCTCTAGATTTAGCTCATCTCTTTTAGTGGCTATGTGTTTCTCCCAGGTTAGTCTGCAATCCAGATGTATACCCAAGTATTTCACTGAGTCCTGGTGAGGGAGCTGACCTACAGTGACTGATGGGGAAAATAATGTAATGTTATGTATATTCAGATCTGAAATGTTATACGCATAACATCCATTATGTCATTCCTAACAATAATTGTTTAATATAATTCATATTATATAGGCTTGGTCATATTCATGTTATTGTATTTCTTCTGTATTTATATTTAATAAAAAAACATCTTTTCAGCTCAAATTTGTATAATTATAACTGATTTAAAGTAACCACAGTACAATTTGCTGGCATTAGCTGGCCGTTTTTTCTTATTACATTCATTGATATTGATTGTATAATGAAAATCATGTTAAAAGCTTTTTATTTATAATTTTTTTTAATTTGGCACCTATTTGATTTATATATTTTTATATTATTTATATATAACTCAGCTTATTAATATAAACAGGCTTCTCTCTAGGAACTTTTACCTCTTTTTAATTTGGCATATGTACTTTGCACACATATTGAGTTTCACCATCTATATTATATAAAAAAATTCAACGCAACTAATACAGTTGCTTAAGATATTTTGATGTAATGTGATTTGATCGTATACTTTCTTTTATATTTAAAACTGACATGTGAACGCTATTCAGATGGTTTTGCAAAATATTTGTCAGTTTTTTTGTTATTTTGGGGCCCAAACAGAAAATGATTTTTACGTGGCCATCAGAGCTTGTATTGAATAAAAAAATGAAACCGATGATCTCTAATTGCCTACTATTTTCATAACATTGTATAGATCCCTTGCTGTTTGTATGAATTGTTTGGTTGATAGTAACTTAATTGTAGTAAACACTTCTTACTAATATAAAATAATATTTTCTTCTTATAAGTTTGTCTTTGATTTTATATTTTTAGTTTATGATTGATTAGAGATTAAAAACATATACCTTTACCAGTGAAACATTAAAAAATTGAAAATACACAATGTCACTAAAAGTAGATAATTGTAATTAATTCAATAAATTGATAAATAAATAAAACAAGTAATTAATTTAATATATTTATTTTATTATTAATAAAGAAGCCAAATAAATAATATAAATTGACACTAACAAACATCTTTTTTCATAACTAACAATATAATTTTGAGACCACTTATGGTACCATGTATGTGTAATACATGTATATCCAAACAGTAACATTACCAGAGTAGATGTGCTACAACTTACAATATTACGTAAATGTTTTTTTTTTTATATAATAACATTAAGACTTTCTAACTTCTTGACACAAAAATTTTAAAATATCAAAATACACCATTATTTAACCTTGTCTCTCGTGCAAGTAAGTTTGCAAAAGCGCTTTGAAATAAAATTGACATTATCGTTTTACAAACAACTTACACAAATACATAAAATGTATAAAAATAAAATTTACACACAAGTTAACACTAACATACTTTTAAACTATGGCTGTTATAGCACACTATTTTACCAAAATATATTATTCAATTACAGATATAACCTATCACATGATTTCCACCATTAATATTATAATAACTTTCATAAACAAATAAGATTTGATATAACAAATTCACACTTGAATTTAATATGGCCATATTAAGTAGACATTTATATGTGATAACAATATTATATTAAATACAATAATTTTAATTTATAATATCAAAAGTTATAGCAGCAACAAAAAAAGGGGGAAAATCTAAATTGGTGAGCCAGACATAAAAAGATATAGAAAAGAAACAATTTGCTCTTCTTAAATACCTCATAAAAACTACAAAGTAATAATGTGTTAAATACTGGATGGTTTAATCAACCACATGTATGGCAAATAATAAGAAAATAAATAATATATTGTTTCTATCTGTATCTATTTTTACATGCATTTTCCTATTCCCAGACATTGGTACTGTAATTAGTGCTATACCAGCATATTCAAAACACTATAAAGGAAGAACAGTAACATATTATATTTTTTATTATACTATTATAATTGCTTATATATATATATATATATATATATATATATATATATATATATATATATATATATATATATATATATATATATATATATATATATATATGTATGTATGTATGTATGTATGTATGTATTTTAGTGTCTAGCTATAACACTTCACTATAGGTTCCATAAATATTTGCATCATGATTAACATATGAAAAATATTTTCAATAAAATCCAATAAAACGCTCAAAAAAAATATAACATTCACAAATATACTTTTGCTTATATTATAACAAACTAGCGACAGCATTCATGCATTTAACCTACATACCTAAAATATGAGCTACAAATGCAAAATAAATACAATTTTTACATAATATGTATTGTTTTCACACGGGTCGTATGATATTTAATAATAACTAATGATAGATTTAATAACTTTTAGAATTTGATCAAAGCCTTTTAATATAATTGATCTTGTCAAACTGGGTTTGCTTAGCATAGTTCATCCTCTTCTTCCTTCTCTTGATTGTCACTTACGGCTGGATAGCCGCTGCTCTGGAACTGTGATCCAGCATTGTCTTCTTGCTAAAATTGACAATTTTATTTTAATATAACTTTTAATTTTACGTTATGTAACGTTTTTAAAGATGCTATCAAGACACACTGTACTTGTTACAAAAGTGATGAGATTATTATCAATGTCATATGAGACGCTGTGATGACCCTAATACTGATTTGGCATATAAAATAAATGAGAAAAAAAAAATTGTCACAAATCACCATGTTATGAATAAGACTTATTATATTATTTTTAGAAAATGTATTCAAATTCGAACATATAGATTCAGTTTCATAGTTTTTCTAAATAACTATTTTTTTTTCCTAAGTATGGAATTTCACTTTAAATTTATTAAAATAAAAAAAAAATAAACTAAATAGATAAGATAAGAACATACCATATAAGTAGCATTAGCGCTCACATAAGATGGTGCAGCATTCTCCCTGACACTCGCCTTAGGCACAGGTTCAATGCACTCCGGCAGTGGTATAGTACTGGCCAGCCTTGCATACTCGACGTCCATGCTGCGTATGAAAGGGGAACCCAGGGCCCGTTTCGCAGATTCACGATCCTCTTCATCGTAAGCTTGTAGCAATTGTTCTAGAGTTTGCATCTCTGGTACTTCACAGTTGTTGCCCCATTCCTATATAATTTGGAATTTTTTTTTCTATTACTTTAAGCTCATGCCAAATTTTGTCTATTTATATCTTTATACTAGAAGTGATATGAGTCATATGAGTCTAATAGTCTTTCACTGGAAGCATTAATCAAAATAATAGGATCCAAAACAATTTTTTTACAATATTTGTTAGCATTTGTGCAAGCTAATGAAAAGACATTTTAAATCCAGTTTTCACTTTTGTATATTGGTAAATTTTCTATAATATAAATAAAAATTCATATCAATTTATTCGCCCTACATAACAAAGCTATAGATAAGAATAGCTAGCTTTTAACATTCACAGATAAATAATACTGGTAAAATAAAAAAAAAAAAACAAGTATTTATTACTAAGCAATAACATACTTTATACGCTTTCTCCGCAGCTACAGCGTCACCCCTAGCCAATTGTACAAGTACAATTGCAACGGTTAATCTCCCTACAGCACTTATGTTGCCGGCTTCCTGATGGAAACCAATCTCACGACGCAGACTGTCCACAGCTTCATCATACCTAAATATATACAGAGTAACAATAAAAAGGCCTATCGTGGCCCAGGGGCTGAGGCCTGTCGTGCCGCAGCGGCATAAGCGTGTGGCTGTAGCTGACAGGTTCTGGGTTCGATCCCCAGTCGAGGAAATGAAATATTTAATATTTTCAATTTAAATATTTAATGTTTCATTTCTTGTCTCTGGTAATAAGGCAAAGCGCGGCGTCGAGTTCCGTCACTCAACACGCAATGCCTCAAATTCGGCGGAAAGTGGGGAACGGAAGTGGAGCGGAGTGTCTTAACACTAGGTTCCCGGGTTCCCTTTGCCTACCCTGCCTTGTGCGGGATACAGCGTGAAGCTAAAAAAAAATATTTTCATTTTTTCACAGCGCAAAGTATAACATAGAGTTCCGTAATTTAAAATACAATGTTCAAATTTAGCAGAAAATGGGGAACCGAATGGGTTAATGGCTTAACGCTAGGTTCCCAAGCGCTATTAGCTGAGTATAATGTGAAGCTAAAAAATACTTATAAGAATATTGTTTATGAATTAAGATGTTCTCTTTTTTAATATTGAAAAGTGGCAAAAGAACAGATTTATGGACTCAACAAAACATTGTGCAAAAATTTTATGTAATACCATATTAACATTACCTTTGAAGCTTAACAAGAATTCTGGACGACTTGCTGATATACTCAGAACCCTGATGCTGTCCACTTTCAGTCTAAAAACAAAAACTTACTTAAAAATTAAAAATTAAGAAAAAAATGTTACATTATAAACATTAATAAGTAATCAAATATTTTTATAGAATATATAAATATGTAAATGTAGTAGGATTTTAGGAGCAGGTGAGTTCCCCTGCATAATGTGTACAAATTTTTGATTTATAATTATATAATATTTTTTTTATCTGTGGAATAAATAACACTTGAAAGATGTTTAAAATAATCATTCAAATTATCATTACCGATGAAACATCAGCAGCTTGCTGGAAAAGTTTCACGGCCAATTCTGGGGACTTCTCTTCAATAATTTTAGCCACTTTATCCAAAATATTAGCTCCAGAATCTCCAGACCCATGTTGCTGATACAAGCTGCTGGATTCCAATCCCAATGTATACAACTGTAATAATATTAAATATAATTTCGAAATTACTACAAAAATAGATTAAAAATTGATGTAAAATTTTAATACATATTACAAACCTCATCAGTAGTTGCCACCTCCTTGCTGACTATTATAGCATTTTCAATAGCCTTAGCAGCATGGAAAAATGAGCGATTCTTCTTATAAAACTCAGAAGCTTTCAGGTAGCAATCCTTCGAACTTTGAAGATCCCGTGCAATCCTATAGCACTGTGCTAAATAGTAAAACAAGCAACATTAAAAATAATTATAGCAGAACAAAATAAATAATATATATTAAAACTTATTTAAACCAACCTGCTTGACTATACTCATCAGCAGCAGAATCAAAATCTGGTTTCCATTTCAAAAGTGATGTTTTCAAACTAAACACAAGCAACAAACATATATTAGCAGTTATTGAAGAAATATAAATAAACAAGATAAGACATTTTAAATTCTAATAAACAGAAGAATCTCATTTGATTTTTTAACATCTTTTGTAATAATTATAAATCAAAAGAAACAATTAATCTGAAGGCATATTAATTTAACTTATTTATAAATAAGCATTTGCTATGAATCAAAAAATATTTTAACAAAAACTGAGGGAGTGTCCTTTTCAAAGATTTCATGTTTGTTTAAAGAAAGTAATATTAAGTTATATAACAACATACAAATAGAATTTTCAAAAATTGTACTCTAAAAAGTATAAAAAATCAAAGTACTTCTAAGTCTAACTAAATTTGACATGGAAAATGTAAGATAATCAATAGATATAAAATTAATATTCAATATAATTCATTTATGTTTAGATAATATATTATATACATATTTTATATTATTAATTCAATATGCAAAAAATTCTACAAATAATACGCAAGCTAAGAAGTAAACAATGATACATATAGAATTTTAGACGCAATGGGCGATCATATTTTTTTACACGGAAAATATTTTTTTCATTTGCTTGGCAATTTTAACTTACAGATTTACTTGTAAAGGTATATTTTCAAATAAATTAAAATAACGCAGAGCTTCGTACTCTAAATATGTTGTATTTATAAAATCAACCTTGCCTATATTCTTTTTTACTCTTAAGTCGCAAGCAAGCAATTTGAAACTCACAATTTCTCCGCAGCCTTACAATGTTCTTGTGCTTCATGTAATTTAGCAGACATTGTTAATTACTGGTTTTCGTACAAAAATTAAAATAGTGACGACCTAGTGAAGTTTACAAGTTTTCTCACAAAATCAATAACTCAGCATAGATACTGAAAACGTTTGACGTTGACATTTTAAAATACAAGATGTAGATGATAAGCTAATGGCTACAGATAGCAAATATAATTAAAAGCAATAAAAACAATATCAGATAATACAAATTTATGTTTTCATGTAAACAGCTATATCGTTTTCCGAATTATCAACAGTAGAAACGACGTTTTAACTCCTAACGTGGGATCCGATTCAGTAAGCGCGCCAACATCTGTCAGCTGTATTAATAATTCGGACTCCTTGTGAGTGTGCTTACTAATTCAACAAGTTAAACATAACCGATGAGAGCATTTTTTGATATACCTAAACATGAGTGTAGTCGATGAAGATGGTAAAATGCTTGTATTTCAAGCATTTTTCGTAATCGAGGAAAGTGACGATAGTGACATTGACGTGGAACGTCAAAATAATGTGTCAATGCTCACGATGCTAACGTTCCGACCCGTCAGTAATGTTAGCACTAGTCAAATCACATGTAACGTCAAAGTCACACGGGTTTTAACGCATTTGTGGTACGCTATGACCGTTATTTTGATCATTTGGAAAACGACCTAGGGTCGTTTAATTACCCGAATTGTCAAAACAGCGTTCATAGCGTACCACAGAGAGCGCTCTCTAAATCGGACCCCACGTCAGCAGTTGAAACGTCGTTATTACTGTTTTGACAATTCGGAAAACGGCCATAATGAAGTTAATGAATTTAATTATCATATTCTTTAAATAACTTCTCTGCGTATATAAGATAATAGCATTTCCTTTTATAGCATTTTATAATTATTATTTCAACTACATTATGCGTGTGCATTCTAATAATACTTAGTGGCAATGTACGTAAAACAAGAAAACGACGGAGCTTAGAATTGTAGACAAAAATAATAGTCTGGTAAAAGCGGACTGAACTTGTCGCTTTTTATTTATGCATCTTACAAATTCTTTAATCAAAGATATTCATCTATATAAAACATATATTTAAAATACACAATTAGTAAAATTTATTCAATTAAATATTCCATTAAAATTAAAAGATATTAGAAATATATCGTATTTCTGTACTATAAAAATTTTAAACATATTATCATGTAATAGTGTTATAAATAATACTTAATAAAATAAGAGTCTAATATAAATCACCATAATAATCAACGACATATTGATAACTGATGAAGAATAATAAGCAAATTTGGTACACACAAACTCATAATATTTATTTTACTAGCCGTAAAACTTTTAAATGAACAGATGGTAAATGATAATAATTTGCGCAATAATAATAGCGAGATTTCCACGTGAGAATGCATACTTACCTTGAGCCCCCGCCGCTCAACCCCACGCTGCAGACGGCTGGGGAAGATTGTAAAGAAAATAGAATAACGGATCGTGGGAGCGGTACCGTTTCTTTCAGGACAAGGTGCGACTTGCAATAAATATTTTATTAATGAATCTATTAAGAAGGTACATGTCAATGCTATAAAAATATTAAATAATTATACAAAACATTTTATATATTAATTTTATATTTTTTAACATGGACTTTTACTCATATTTAAATATATTTACACATATTTAAATATATAAAGGATTTTTATTGTTATTATTTTCACTATGATAGTTTGTTATATAAAATACAAATATATTAACTGTTTAAACTTGATATCAATAAAAACATGACGATTTAAAATCAATTTCATCGATTACATTGTGTTATCGATTGTTTGTTTACATATTCCTCGTTTTTCCCACGACAAATCATACGTTTGGCCAATCTATGGCCACTTTATATTAAAAAATGTAAAATGTTGTTCTATTGCCATAAACTATTTATATTTTTTCTAATATATGTTATTGTGTTTTATATATATATATATATATATATATATATATATATATATATATATATATATATATATATATATATATATATATATATATATATATATATATATTGAGCAGAACACAAATAAATTCAAACTGGAACATTGGTTAAATATTATATAACAGGATTTTCTTAACATAATATAATAAAATATAATCAAACAACCTTGAACTAAAAATGAATGAGGATTTATTTGTAACTGAAATTAGAAATAGATTTATTTTTTAACATAATATAATAAAATATTCAAACAATGTTTTCATTTCTTCGCTCTCAAATAAATCCTTTCTCTTTCTTTATTTTAAGGTTGTTTGACTATTTTATTATTTTACGTATTGGTCGCGACTGCGATCGGTCAAGTTATGTTTTGTTATAATATTTAAAAAAAATGTTCAGTTTGAAATTTCAATAACAAATAAATCCTTACATTATTTTAATTTAAGGTTGTTTGATTATTTTTTATTATATAACATATTAACAATGGTCCTTTTTTGAAATTTTACGTTTTTATGCATTTAGTTAACGTGGAACTAGTTTTTAATATATATATATATATATATATATATATATATATATCTATATATATATATATATATATATATATATATATATATATATATATATATATATATATATATATATATATATATATATATCGAATTATAAATATAATAATCGTAAACGTATTTGAACCAAATTTACAAACACGAAACTATATAGAAATTTTCACCAATCTATAAAATGAATACCTACTTACACTTAAAAATATTGTAGGTACATTGAAACACAAGGCAAAACCAGGACAAGCAACTAATATAAGATAAACATAAAGCATTAACTCAAATAATACGCAGTACACACATTACACATGATGGTATATGGTAAGTACTTATACGTTCTAAAAGCTTCGCATTTATCCAGTTACTTGAACGATCGTACCGTATTATTATTAGTTACGACCCCGAAATAAATATGACGATTAAAAGAATAACTGTACATGTTGACCAGTCCCGTTTAATACTGTAAGGCGGAGGGCACTAGTGTAAGCGCAGGTGTGACTCGTGAGAAATCTTTCCCCTTAACCACCTAGGATTTACTTTTAGCAGGCGGAGGGCGATTTGCAAAAGAAAATAGGGGTAACATTCTCACACGGCGTTTGATTCATTCACTTTGTTTGTATGACATTCGGCAATAGGTAATTATTGTAAGCGTGGATAGGGATACCTAAGTTTTATTAATGAATATTTTGTTTACAATTTTTGTTTATCTTAACAACAACAGTTTCATAAAGAAATAGTTGTGACTGATGACTATTAATTATTTTATCCCTACTAAAATGCGATATGGCGACTGCGCTAAGCATGTTTTTATACAGATTTGTATAAAAACTTTTTATACAAATCTGTATAATTTTTTTTTATACAAATCTGTATAAAACTTTTTCACCGTTTCACTATGTATTAAATTATATTTTTTTATACAGAAACGTAACTTAGTAAAAAAATTTACTTGACACATTCCTACCAAAAATAAGTATGTATCTACTCAAAATAAATTAAATATTAATTCTTAGATATCATTCATTCTTAAAAATTTAATTTACACTATCATAGAATATTTTACAATTTACCAGTTTACCCTATTTGTTACAAAGCACTTTGACACTTCAAAAATTAACAAAAAAAAACAACCTAAAAATATAAAATGACAAATTCTTTTATAGACTTTTAATGTTAACGTAACTCAGGAAGAAAATGTAAATATTCATTGTTACAATTCATTTATTCTTAAAACTGTAATCTTATCACAGTAATATTTTACAATTTACCAGTTAACCATACCATAATCTTCAAATTTCAAAAATTTAGAAATAAATAAACCAATAAAACATAAAATGGCAAATTATTATATAAATTATTAATCTTACTTAAGCGTAAATACAGTTGAAAGCCGTGATTAGCATAATGTTGCAGACGACCCGCGGGCCGCGACGCACGACGTCCAAGCGCCCCACACATTTACACCAGGTGCCACCCGTGAGAACGACCACGCAATAAGTTGTCGAAAAGGGAGTATTGTTAATGTAATCACTTCAATAATATTATAAATAAATACGGGCGTATATTTATAACGAGTTTTTTTTTATTTTATCGCTTAATATTCCACGTGTTTCGATTTTAGAAATGATTTTTAATTAATATTTCTATAGATTATCAAAACAAGTACTTAACAAGAATCACAAAAATATTTATAATATTTTCGGATATTACCTTATCTAATACATAAGTATTAAGTCCGTGTGTCAATTTTTACACAATCTCTAAATGTTTATTAATTTACTAAAATCCAAAAATGAAAGAAATAAATATTTTAATTGATGTTTATAAATTTATTAAATAATTAATTATTTCATTTTGTGGAGTGGAAGTATCGCTTTTACAGTCGCGGGCTTGTGCCCTTGCGCCACTATAAACCTCAAGTTCGGCAGGAGTCAGGTCAGGAGGGGCTAGATTTTAATTTTCGACAAATATGTCAGTGTAAAGGTCTTCATTTAAATTCTTTTATAATTTATTTTATAATTTATTTTTTATTTTACTTTTTATTTATAAAAAATTGCTACTAAATAACCATTTTATTAATAGATAACCATTTCTTGGTTCCACCAAAATTTATATATCAAAATTTTTATTTCAATCTTTTTTAATTTATATTTTTCAAAAAAGGTTTTTTATATATTTATTATATATAGATATTTACATACATTATAAACAGTAAATATATTATATAAAAAATATTTTATCTATTAAGTCAGTAAAAAAAAAGTTGTAGACTTAGGTGATTGTTAGTGCGTAGAATAAATAATAGGAAACGGAAGTGTCGTAATGTGATCGGAGTGTCACTTTTAACTGTATATGTAACTAGGGTCCCGGATTCCTTCTGTTAAGTGCGGGACAAGGGGTGTATCTAAACTTAGTTATTGTTTCTTTAGCTAAACAAAGAATAATTATGCTTAGACACACCTACACAGATTTTTAAAGACAAAACAAGATAATTAAAGTGTATGTTAATTATTTTCTTTTATTTACTGTTGCGGGGCCTTATAACACAGTATAATGCCCCGCAACGGCAAGTGAGATTTTTGACGTGTCTTTGTATATGTATGTGAGTATTTGTGTGTCTGTTTGAGCCGATATCAAAATAAAAGAGCTTATGATCTTCGACAACAACAAATTTTCTTAATTGTTAAATAGACATAAGCATTTTTTTTGCTCTGATCGCTTCCATATTTTGTGTCTCGTTAACTTTGTAAACATATTTGTCCTTTTTTTTTTGGTTTTAAAAATATTTAATTCAGTCACAACGTTTGCATCTAACGTATGTAAATATTTATCATTTAGATATTTTTGAGGAGTAGATAATAATTTAAATATACTCATTACCCTAAGTGGGAATCGAGCCTATAATCACACTCTGTTTCACTATCTTAATGTCAGGTGATTATTACAGATCTAAGCCGCTTTAATTTCACTTGCCCCAACTAATAATTTCTACCTAAACAATTAAACACATTTTAACAATTAATATTTGATAAAAGTGTTTAAGTACATGCAAGATACAACTTCCGGTTCAATACCATTCCATTAAGAGAAATAAATAGGTAATATGCAGTCGTTGCAATTTAAATTGAAACAAGCGCGGGCACGTTGCAGAGAAGAAATAAGTGATAAATAAAGTTACAACGATAGGCTATAACGTTTTTATTCATATATATTAAAATATTTAAAAGTATTACCCAAATTTTTTTTAGTATACTGTCAAATGTTTTCGTATTGATGTAATGACTAAGAATATGCCCTTATATATTATATCCCTGGTCTACGACCTTATATAATATACAGGACATTGCTAGTATTATAATGATATACCATATAGTACACGATCCATTAAAAACAAGTTTAACTTAGTTATGATACTCAAATATGTATAATGATTTGTATAGTATAGCTTAGGAACCTAGTCTTAAGACACTTCGTTCCGTTTACCACTTTCCGCCGAATTTGAGGCATTGCGTGTTGAGTGTCAAGACTCAGTATATTATATTACACTAGCTGTTACCCGCGACTTCGTCCGCGTTCACTATTTTGGTCATAGTGACTTACACATAAAAGATAGATATATACTGTCACGGACTTTTATTTAGAACTATTTAAGATAAATAATCCTACAGTAATTATCTTTGTGTAACTCCAACGATAAAAAAGTTTTTTTTTAAATCGGTTTTCCCAACTTCGAGTAATCCTGAAGAACATACATAAAGGAACCTCCTTTTTTTATGTCGGTTAAAAATCCCTATAAATTTTAACTTATTATGTTGTTCTGATATCGAAGCTATATTACTGCAAAGTTTCATGAAAATCCGTTAAGTAGTTTTTGCGTGAAAGAGTAACAAACATACACACATCCGTACAAACTTTCGCATTTATAATATTAATAAGAATACCAATTTATATTTTTTTAACAGCTCACGCAAATATAGGGGAGTCATTAATTTGATTCGTCTGACCGTCAGTCGGTGTGTCCGTCTGTGGCTTCGTTTTTTCTGAACTAATGAAGTAAATCAACGGATTTGAGTGTGGGTTTTTTAATCGAAAGCCTCGTTTATGCATCACGCGATGAATAAGGCTTTCGATTTCGCACAGCTGACTGTGTTCTATAAAATTTAGATAAGGGGTATTTTAAAATAATATATAAACTTTGCTAAAGCGTTATCTGCAAGAATCAGTAATACCTACATAATAAACTTCAACCTACTAAACACTGACAATTACAATACCGACATATCATCAGGAAATTGTGAGAAATAATTGTTCATCTTTCATGAAATTGTGAGAAATAATATTTCACTTGTTCTTCGTTTCATTATATTTTGTCGAATGAATCTTTATCGTTCGTTTCACTTTTAAAATATTAATGAAATCATATCCGTAAAGACATTAAGTTGTAGGGGCGGATGGACGAAACAAATAGAATAGTTATAGAAATACGTTTACATTATATTGTGACAACATTTTTAATTCTTAATAATATTTTGTATTCTTTGTCATGGAAGATGCTTATTTTACTCCAATCCTTGTCACAACTTCGTTTGTGTGGATTTTTTGATTTCTATTATAAGTGCTCATAATTTTTTATATCTTTACAAATTTTGTCACAAGCACAATGACGTGACCAATATTCTTGACCACAGTATGTCTAATGGAGGACAAACCAAAAATGGGGGCTGTAAGTTCGATTTCTTTTCCTCAGAAAATTTAACTATTTCATTTCTTTGAATGGAGATCAAACCCCTACTTATCACGTTAACTGTTACAACACGCTTGTGCTACTGTGCCACGACAGGCTTCAATTTTTTTTCTTTAGAAACCTGTTAGTCAATAATTTTAATTTTTTGTTCTATAATATATTACATTCCCAAGTTAAGTAGTTTTTGATATTTCGTGACTAATGAGGTATTCTTAACTTTTAGAATGCCGATTCTGTAAGTTTTGGGCAAAACCCATATTTGACGTTATCAATTAATATAATTCTTAACATATTTTTTAATCACTCAATAAGAGTACAATAAAAATAATACATGCTTAGTTCTTAGAGCTACAACATTGCGATTTTTTACGTAAAATACTTAGTTATTTACTTCAACAGATTTTTAATAAATGATCTGCATCAGCATTCTGAATATATTTTTTAATTATTAGATACATATTATATTTTAGGCAAGTGAGTACAGTTAAATTTGTTTCTAAATATTGGCTCGTTTTGAACGTTTTTCAAAAAAATATGTATGTCTATATACCGTCTTCACTTTGGATTATTACCTAAAAGGATTGTTTTATTTGATATTATCATATTTAACGAGTGAATATCAAATTATTCAGATTGGTTAAAAAAAATAAAACATAAGTGTCATTTCAATTAAAAGAAAATCAAACTATCTAATATTGTATAATATGAGAATTATAAGTACCTAAAGGCATCATGGCACAATAAAGCGGCGGTTGGCGCCACTTACCACATTACTCTTAAAGTTGACAGATAGTGGAGAACAAAGTGCCTCAACAATAGGCTCTCTCTTCGTATCTTGCTGTTACCTTAAAAATAATATTTAACTAATTATTGTTTTTAAATTATATTAAACTTAAATTTATCTTCTTAGATTTAATAAAAATAAAAAAAAAATTAAAATATTCAAAATAAATAAACAAAAACTGTTTATTATTAATTTCATAATTAAATTATTAAAAAGAACAAGAAAACATCAATATTATAGAAATTATTATTAATGATATTATAAGTAAAAACAGTATCTACTAAGTACGTAATTTCACTTGACAACGAGTTAACTGGAAATGCTAAAACAATAACAAGGTCATTAGTAGGCGTAAGGTAGGGAATTATAGATTGGCCATCACTTATCAAGCGGCGAGACACCCACGAGCCAAGACAGCTGCTCGACAAGGCTCGACGCCCCCGTTTCTCACGCCAACCCCCCATCTGCTGAGATCTCGGACCCTTCTTACAGACTTCATTACACAACAATAAGCTTAGCTTTATTATTTTTCTACCCTAGAACTGATTTCATATAACGGGACTCATTCGTTGAGGAGACATCGCGCGTGCGACATCACCGTTTCAGTTTTTACATTTCACCATTATGTACTTATAAGTTGAGTTTCGTGTTAGTTTTGAAGTTTTTGAGTTTAAGTTTTTTTTTTTGTTATTGTTATTTATATTATTTTCGTAAGAAAATGCAGGCTATGCTTGATTCGCAGAAGGCTGAACTCCAGAGTTTAAACGTGTCAGGTAAGTTAAGTGTATGCTTTCTTAAGTTAGCGGCATTGGTAATTCGTCATGTCTAAAAAAAACTGTTGGAATATTGTATTTTCTTATCATAATAAATCACATGTTAGGGAATATATTTTTCTAGTAGGTACGCTAACATCTAATATAAGTATATTTAAGATAAATTTCTTACAAAAATCTTTATAATCTGAGTATTTAATATTCTAATGTAATTACATAATAATGTTTAATTGTCAAATATAGCAAGATATTGTTTTATAAACTTACAACCTTTCCACTAAACAAAAAAAAATATGAATGTTTAGATAATATCGATTCTTTAATCATATTTTAAACGCCACGTTTGTGAATTAATAATAATTAATATCGACTTATGTGCATAGTACATATACATACCATGTTTGCTGCATTTTAAAGATACTTTAAAATAAGATTTTATTGTTTCTTGTTTTTTCTGAAAGTGATAGCTTTTTTAAATAATTAATCAACTAGGAAGTTAAAGAGTTATGCATTTTCAGTTTTAATTGCAAAGTTCATCTAGATACTAGATATCGAACGAAATTAAGAAACACTTAAAAAAGGATTTCATTATTTATTGACCTACTGAAGTAGTTGTAAACTATTTGGTGAATTATTAATTTATCGACCAAAATATTTTTCATATAAGAATTTCTCTTAAGTTACTTCGGGAATAGAATTTATTTTAAAAACTTTATTGATTCAGTTTTTTGAGAGAACTGAGAACATGAAAATGTCCAATTAGGTAAAGATTAATTCTAAAGAGGTTGTGCTTTAACTGGCCAACTCAATGTACCATTATTCTTAATCAAACCAACCAACCAACAGAAATATTTTTAATACACACCAGCTTTGACCATCCCATTACCATCGTACAGTAGCACCCTCTCTAACTGCCAATTGATGTCGCAACTACGTCGATAACGTGTAAGCACTGTCTCAATCTTATATTACTAGAAGGCACTTTATCGATCTAACATCACAGGACTGTGACAGCTTTTATATATTATGCAAATTATTTATATTGATCTATAAGAAAAGCTGCACTGCTGCACTTTATTAATTGTTTTCACATATATGGAAAGAAAATGTAGATCATAGGACATATCTAAATGAACAATTGGTTGCGAATCTCTTTCAGTGGATATTTGTGTGAAAATGACTATAATATTTTTCCGTAAGCTTTTTAGGTAAAATGCAATAGCAATGGATTAATTTCATGTTTCTCTCACTATCTTTTAATTTAGTGATATATAATGTTATTGGTATACCTACCTACTATACATATTCTATAGATATTAATATATATTAGTGTGGCAAAACGGAAATGTATGTTTAAATATAGTTGCACTGATATTATAATTTTAACTCCATATTATGATTCTTTTTTGATAATTTATAAAAATTGCCACCGCTTTTGCCAAAATTAGCGACTATTTATATCATACTAGCGACCCGCTCGCGGCTTCGCTCGCTTGCTTTATACTATTTTATTTACTAATCTCTATTAATTTCTTGCTCTTATAAAAATATGATTATGACAATATTTATACATTGAAAACTTAAATTTTAAATAAATTAATAAAAAGGTTGTAGTAATTTTACAAAACTGAATATTTTATTACCTAACTTTTTATTTATTAACCAATTTTAATAAATCAAACACTAAATGTTGAGGAAAGGTTGCCAAAATATAATAATTAAAACTGCATTTAGATCTCATTAGCCGTGTCAGAGATTTGGGTGTACAACGTACAGATAAACAGATAAACTGACAAACAGACAAAAATCACCATTTTGGGCCCTGTTACATTTATAAACGTCCCCTATATTTTTTTTTATCTTCCATGTACAGACAGTGATCAGTTACAGATTTATTGCAAGTATACATTATATACTATATGGGATACCCACGTGTAAAATTTTTAACTATTTAGATCGTTAAACACCTATCTATCTATACATACGAAATTCGAATTAGGAGATGTAATAATTAATAAACAAAATTATATTTACAATGTTTTCTTTTTCTAATTTACTTTATTTAAAAAAAAAGCGTTGTTGAATATAATTTATGATATGAGCGACAAAGCGGCCTGTCATGGCGAAGCGGCACAAGCGTGTGACTGTAACAGGTTGAGTTCCGCTACTCAACACGCAATGCCTCAAATTCGGCTGTAAGTGGGGAAGTGCAACGGGGCGTCTTAATAGTAGGTTCCCAAGTTCCCTTTGCCTACCCTGCCATGTGCGGGATACAGCGTGAAGCTGAGTGAGTGAGCGGCAAAGCGGTGCCAGATTTATTTTCTGAAAAAATCAAAATTAATAAAAATCAAAAATAGTACTTTCAAGGTGCACACACATAAAATAGAGTACTAGGTATCCATATTTCCGATAGTTAAAAGATAAGACACAATGACTATACTTATAATGGAGATCATCATATAAAAGTTTACTGGGAAATCTTTTAAATTTACTAAACAGTCATTGTTATATCGTTGAGACTTTGCGCGATGCGCGTGCGCCGGTGTCCGGTACGTACACATATTTTGCAAATAGGCAAGTATCAAGTATGCGGGAACGGCAGGCAGGTGGAGGCGGCGCGGGCGGCGCTCCGCCTGTCACTAGTCAAGTAGTCAGTCCCTCGCGATGCGTACCCTGAGATGAACGCGTCAAGTTGCTATAAAGCTACCATATTTCGTATGTGATCGTCCATGTGTCCATGCAAGGCGCGGGGGCGGCGGGACCGGTCGACGGTCGCACGCCCGACCCGCCGACCTTACGTACCGTTCACTGTACGCAACACTATTCTCGTGATTCTAGGTGCATCTTCGAAACGTAAAGTGCAATAGATGAAACACCTCATGTGCTAAATATTTAGAGACCTGTGTGTGAAAGGTACTATCAAGTGCTAGCTTGGACCTGTTACTTGGCCGGTTTGGATAATTTAAAACATGTATGTTACAATACTATATTTAATGTGTTAAACATAACAAATTAGATAAGATTTTCTTTAAATTTGGTATTTAATTTTAAATGGAAACCCAGTTTTTATTATACTTCAACATGTTCAACAACATTTTTTTTTTATTTCAATTATATACTTAATAATAATATATTTATTTCAATAATTAGCAATTTTCATATTTTTCACAAAATACTTAATGGAAAAATAATAGCAACACCGCCGTTTTAAAAAATAAGTAGTGACTTAATATTAGGTTCCCAAGTACTCTCTGCTTACTCTGCCATGTGCACCCCGCACATGCGTCGAAGTTGAAAATATTAAAGACAATTACTTTATATTAATGACTTTCATAGTCTATTGAGTAAGTGACACTGATATTTTTAAGTTTTTAGACCTTAGATAGATAGACCTACAAATATGATATAGTTACAGTAGTACATACAAACATACACATATTTATTTCGATCTTTTGATTTTTCAGTTTTTTTGTTTATATTGTATAATTTATTAAATACTTATCTTAATCTATACTTGTAATAAATCTGTCACTGTACAAGGAAGATATCTTCTATATTAAAAAAAAATCTGGACGCTTATTAATGAAATAAGGTTTTAAATAGTGATTTTGCTAACTTTAAAGAGCATAACCAAATTTAAATGCAATTTTCACTATTATATTTTGGCAACCTTCCTTCTACATATAGCTGGCTTTTATTTAAATCGGCCTAGAAAAATGCTTTAAAATAAAATAAAAATCGGCAAAATTGCTGTATTTTTTTATTAATTTGGCTGACATTTTAGTTGATAATCATATTCAATATACAGATATTGTCTTAAAAGATTGTTAGATATATTGCTAGAACAAGAAAGTAACTTAAGAAATTAGTCAATAACAAATGGTAATGCAAGTGGGCGAAGCCGCGGACGGGCCGCTAGTTTCTTATAAAACTACATTAATGTACTTTCTTTAAAGAAACGTAGGATTATAATATAAAAAGAAAACAGTAGACTATAAAACAAGGTAAACCAGCTATTGTTACAAAAGAAACTACTTCTTCAAATGCATATAAATAGATATATAAAAGATTTTTTATTACCCCTTCATGACATTTATAGTTACGTAGCTGAAATAATTGAGTTGGAAAATTCTAATTAGTATCAATGATTGTTAACAAAAAATTTATTTAAGTTCTCAAATACTATTGTTATACCGGCTTTGCACTTATCCCAACATCAAATATATCTTTAAAGCAATACCTTGTGTAAAAAGAAACTATTATATAAGTATTTTACTTAATTCTAATTTTTAAATGTTGTATCACGTAGTGCAATGATTGTACTAGATTGAATTGATATTACGGACATTTAAAAAATCTCTTCTATAAATATTGATACATACCTATACATAGAAATCTTAAAAAAACACATAAGAGATCCGCTTAGTAACAGATTATATTACCTACCCCACCATCTCAAGCAATGCTATTAGTAACGCCTTTTAAGAAAAAAAATGAGGACAAATATATTAAAACCCATTCAACAAACCTTAGGGGAGCTTTTGTACAGCTGCGAAGAGATCTCATTGGCCAAAAAACGTCTTTGCATTACCAATAGGGCTCTAAGGATAAGGGTCGCGCCCATCACACTGTGGACAGATGCGCTAAAGGTGCAATGTATTATCAATATTTGCATGTTTTGTCATCTCACTAGGTAAATATGTAAACCAAAAATGTCACCTGCTTACCTATTATTATTTATTTAAGACGTTAAAATTATTGCTTTTGCTTTTTACGAGCATTACAATAAAGATTATTTAGTATTTTCTATACAAACATCTTATGGAACATAAATAGTAAATTAAGTTAAAAATATGTATCTATAACAAGTTATACAACACACTATTCTTGCCCACAGGTTGGACCAACTTGTACCGCGCGGCAGCGCTCGAGGAAGGAAGCAGCGGCTTCACGACTAGTATGGCGGAAACAGCATCAATTGCGCACGGTCCTAAATTCATGCGAAAGCGCAGACGTCTATCGAGGCTCCTGGACAAACTCACTATCCAGATCAGTAACAACAACCACTATCCTTTCCCGCAATGGCTAATGTTAAATTCGGCATATCAGAACTTGGAAGCTCCGAACGACGTGCCGCTTGATCTTTCGATCAAATCTGATGCTGCGAGATCTACCAATGAAGGGTCTGCGTATGTGTGTAACACGTGTGGTCAGACATTTTCGGTCTACGACCGCCTCACCAAGCATGTCGCTTCCCGCCACAGGGACAAAGCCTCAGAAACTCATAGAGCGTACGAGTGCGACGTGTGTAGTCGCAAATTTGCCCGATCAGATATGCTGACTCGTCACGCTCGCCTCCACACAGGGCTCAAGCCTTACTCGTGCTCCGCCTGCGGCCAAGTCTTCTCACGATCTGATCATCTCGCTACTCACCAGCGCACTCACACCGGAGAGAAGCCATATAGGTGCACGGCGTGCCCCTACGCTGCCTGCCGGCGCGACATGATCACCCGACACATGAGAACGCATGTCAGGAAGCAAACAGAAATGTAATAAGACAATTTACATAAGTGTTTTTGAATTTAAAATATTATTATAAATGTGTTTCTTGTCAAATGGTGTAGTTTTAAATGTTAGTACTATAACAATTTCCCTATTTATTCCATCTTTCGATAGTTTATAAAAGTGTTTCTTTTTTCAATTGTAGGATGACGGAGACTTCCTACGTGGAGTGGTGTCATGATAGATAACATAGGTAAGACATATCACATTGCAATTAGTTGCAGAATGCGAATCTTGATTGCGTAAATGCGAAATTATTACAAATAACATGTTTTCTGCTGAGCGCAATGCGATGTGTCAATTTCATTTTTATTATTGTATTGTTTCTTTTTTAAACTCTTGTCTTTTTTTTTATTATATGTAATATATAAATTTGTATGTATCTGTATGTTTTGAACATACATTCATCAAATCGTTTTTGTTTATATATGTTTACTTATTGTATTACAAGAAATTTATTTCCTACTAAAAACTCTGAATATATATATATATATATATATATATATATATATATATATATATATATATATATATATATATATATGTGTTTTCATAAAGTGTAATAAATATAATTGTTGTGTCCGTGCTAGGCTAGGCGTTATTCTATTGGAAAAATGTCTTTTAACCCTCCTTATTTATATAATATTCTTATATTATGTCAATAAGTTAATTTATAAAGGTGTGTTTTTTTTTCTTTATATTTGTAACTATCAATGGTAGGTTAATAAATATGATATACAACAATAAAGCTCAAACGTTGGTGTGCACAGACACACAGTGGTCACTTCGACTTTTTGAAATAAAGGTAAATGTTAGTTTTAATGTATTACAAATACAAAAAACTAGATTTAAGTACGTTTATCGAGTTGTTAGAACTACTTGTTCGATATTATATGTGTGTAACATGTATACCTACTCTTGTAGACTGTCCGTACGAAAGTGTTATATATGTAATGTCTTTAACGTATTCATTAAGTTTTGCATTAAATATTACTCTTTTTAAGTTATAAAGTTAAATGCATACAAGAATAGATACTAAACAAACTAAATTAACCATATTTCATATCCCACCGTTGTTAAAGAGATATTTTTGACTTTTTAAAAAGAAAAATAACTTCTATGTTTTTAATTATTTATTATAGGATATAACGGTTTCTTGTCATTTTTTCAACAAGTGGCATTCTTATCAAGTCTATATAAATTTCTAAATTAAAATATCTACTTATATGCAACTATCGGATGTTATAACACAAGTGTACCTAATAGCATTTAAATATCCTACTATATAATATCTAATTGAAAAATTTATGTATAGCTTTGTTAAGAACATTTGGACAATATAAAACTTAAAATAGAATTCTGACTGTATCATAAAATATTTGATTAAATATTTAAAAAACAGTAAACTTTCTGATAAAATAATGCAGAAGTTGGAAAACAAAAATATATTGCCATTTATGTATGTAGGTAGTTACTACATAATTTAATCTAAACTGTTTCTCTTGAAATTAATGTTTCTGGTTGTACTCGTATCTGTGCAAATGTTCTAAGTGTATAAGATGTTTAAGTATTTGTGTAAGAAATAGATTTAGGCATGCTGTTTTTTTTTTATTACTGTGATAATTAATGATTTGTTTATTTGTTATTAGACTTCTGCTGTGTTTGGACAATAAGAATTTGTTTCGGTTTTTGCTATTTATTCTCATTAAATAAATGGTATAAATATTATTGTTTTATTACTTGACATGTTTGTACACACCTAAATATATAGGATATATATATATATATATATATATATATATATATATATATATATATATATATATATATATATATATATATATATATATATATATATATATATATATATATATATATATACGCAACAATAACAGTTAAGATATCCTTATTTAAATAACCAAATCTTACTTAAATAATATTAAATAAAAGAGCTAGTTGTTAAATAAAATTGCTTTAAAAGCTTTTATTTCACAAGAAATTTAGTTGTAATTGTATTTAGTTTAAATTCTCTCATATGCGATCTCATAAAATTATTATTTTCATTTTAGTTCAACTTACCTATTTGATTAAATTCTTATTTCCAAAAAGCAGTAGCTTTCTCTTAGTTTTCTCATTTCTATTAATGTATTATTAAAACGTGTTTTCTCAGTTAATCTCCACCTTTGCTAAATGCTCGATATTATTTAATTTAGCGATATTATTTAGATTAGCAACATTGATTACGTTGTATTTCCTTCATTTCCTTGTCATGAGAACTGACGTCATAATCCAAGTTCAGCATCAGATAACGATAATGGGAGATGGGTCCTATTAACATTGGAAGATTTAACTTACACTATAACAAAAAAATATACGGAAAGTTCAGAAAAGCTTGTGATAAATCTTTTATACTACCTACCTATACTTTTCGATAAGATTACGCAGCGACAATGATCAACACTGCACGCGGCGGTTGCGGCGATCCTAACGAGCTATCTGGTGGAGTCGTTACCTAAGTAATGATTTTTCATCCGATCTGAATTAGTTCCCATAAAAATTTTATTTAGTTAGGTCCAGTAGTTTTTTAATGAGCATATTTGTTAACTTGCACTATGTAAATTTCACGATACCGTCGGTTTGTATATACCTATGTCATCATAGATGTACATCGATATCATTTTCTTACAAGGATTAAGAAAATGATACAAGGATTGGAGGATATAAGAATTGGTGAAAGAGGATTTATGTGCACCTGTAGGGCTTTGTTATCATGTGATTTGTGTAATTATTTATATAGTTTCAAGTAATTTAAAGCATAGGTACTACATCAAATTCGACCTTTATACCATATTTTTGACTTTTCGAATCCATTTAAATTAACCCATTTGAATTTCCTCTCCAATTTTACATCTTAGGGCTTGTAAACAACTACAGCCCAAATAATAGTAATACGTGCTAGCAACCTCGATCGGTTGCTAGCACGTTCTTAAGAATACCCATATAAAAATAAATAATAATATAAGTTTATTCAATTAAATATTTATGCAATATTATTAAGCTGTTAATAATATTAGTTATCTATTGTTTAGGGTATGCCACCAACTGAATCTATCAGTACATAGCACAATACTAACAACTGTACTAATTAAAATTAGAAGTAGATATTGTATTAATTCTTTTTAATGTCGTTTTTTTGTTAACTTCTTCTAAATATTGGTCCATACAGCACAAGAAAACACCAATCCTCCAAGCGCACTCTTTGCCTCGAACTCGATAAAGGCTGATCGAGAAACAACGCCAGCCATCACGTGGTGCCAGAATACTCAATACCTGGCGTAAAGTTCTGCCAAAAAGCGTATCTTCTTTAAACACACACAAGGTCGAACGGGCGGCTCGAAATGTCTCCTATAGTTTTCTGCCGGCGTGGTCTCATAAAAGAGTGCTGCATCTAGCCGAACCCAAAAAACTACTAAACTAAAATTCACACCTAAAAAGTAGATATGATCATCAACTTTCTGCATTTTATGTAAAAAATCCCGGCGTATTCACAACTTAAGTATATTAACTTTCTTAAGTAGTACTTCCCGTTGAACTGCAATCTGTGTGGATCCCTCGGTTGCCGGTATTGTATATTATATTAACACTTATTTCTAACATTGTCCTTATACTTCTATATTTAGTGCAATAATAATAAAATGATAACTTTTTAGAGTCTAAGTCACGATGACGAAATAAGCAGTCTTGCTTCAAATCAAACTAATTGGTACGAATTTGTACGTATTACAATAAAAGATAAAAGTATATAATAGCTTTTTTATAGTCACACATGTCACACCCAAAACAAAACAGCATAGGTAGAATAAGCATGAAGATAAGCCACTCTGTTCTGCACTTCATAGTGTGGGATTAAAATGGACAAGGTAATGCTATAAAAAAAGCCTTTTGCTCTGGACTTATTCTTGTGTACTTAACTGTTGACGTTGAAAGCGGTCTTATAGACCAGCTAACAGTCTCACAACACAACGTTGCTTAATTCATTACAATTATGGAGATCAATTTAGATATAGGTAATTATTATTATAGACGAAAAAGTGGCACATAATTTATTTTAATAATGAAATCACAATGCGGGCGATCGCCACTTTTTTTGGAAGAATCCCATGTAAGTTAATCATTACGATTTAGTTTAAAGTTCATCTTGTATTAGATTTGCCTGCTCATGATTATATTTCAAAATCGATATATTATGGTAATATATTGAAAATATTATTGAATTCTTAACCTCTCTTAAAAAGGAGGTGCATAGAACTGCGTTCGTTATTTTTTACGTGATACACAGAAAAAAATAACATTCTTTCTCTGTCATTTGTGGCCCGATTTTCATATATAGAAATATGTTTTTATTTGAAATACCGGACATCCCCATTGGTCCCATTGCTACCAAGCCAGGTTCTAATAATGGTATCCCATGAACATCGAAGGAAGCCTTCTTTTTTTATAGACACGTTTATATTATTTCTGATAATAATCATATATTTCTTTCTAGTCATCATCTTTGACAATACTTAGGTGGTGATGATGATAGGAGATACTACACCTCAATGATTAGGAATTAGGGGATAATCGTATAGATATTAGCGTAAGCCCATTATTAGATGTAGGTTAAATTGTATTGTATTTGTAACTAGATTATGTAATGATAAATAAATAAGCTGTTTTACTGTAGTTAATAATCGTTTGACAATAAAGATCTTACTTTGTAAATCAAATACTAAATTTATTCTGAGATAAAACTGAAATTATAGAAAACATATCAACAATACTTATGTTTATTGGTGTATATGTATTAAAGTATAGTTTTGAAAATGAAAACGTATTTTATAATATTTTTAAGTGATACGTAAATACCACTTAATATATTTATGTCCCTTAACACACTTACTTAATATTATACGTGGCTAGCACAGAACATACACCAGAAACAAAAAAAATTGCAATAATATTTGCGGACATTTCTGTAAAATGATAATATGAATATTTTAGAAATACATAGTTTGTGTTGTACCAAATTAATAAAGTTATTTTCATTTATTATTAAAATAATATAAATGTTAATGTAACAGGCAAATGATCCGAAATAAACAGCCTTTTATCCCAGTCAGCAGAAGTATTAGCTCAATATACTTTAAAATAATCATCGCTGAGCGTAAATTTTATTGTATATTCCTTTAGATCAACCATTTTTTTTTCGAAATTAAAAAATAATTGTATTCCGTTCCGTTACCTTGAAATTATTTTGGTGTTAGTAAGCAAAATAAGTAAAAAACAAGACTTATTTATTAAAAAATAATGTTTATTGTGATCCATAATGAACATTATTTCTTTTACTTAACGTGACTTGCTCATTGTTTTGTCAATTTCACTATTTTTTTTTCTTTTTAGCACCACAAAATTATAATATTATAAAAATAAAGACATAACAAGTTGGTTAATAATTTTTAGGTCGTTTTCCGAATCATCAAAACAGTTGAAACGACGTTTCAACTGCTAACGTGGAGTCCGATTTAGTGAGCGTGCCAGCATCTGTCAGCTGTATTAATAATTCGGACCCCTTGTGAATGTGCTTACGGATTCAACAAGTTAAATATAACCGAACAGAGCATTTTTTGATATAAACAGTAGCGCAGTATGTGGTGTAGCCGATGAAGATGGTATAAGGCTTGTGTTTCAAGCACTTTTCGTAATCGAGGAAAGTGACGATAATGACATTGACGTAGACCGTCAAAATAATGTCAATGCTCACGATACTAACGCTCCGACCCGTCAGTACTGTAAGCACAAGTCAAGATACATGTAACGTCAAAGTTACACGAATTGTACCACATCTGTGGTACGCTATAAGCTTTGTTTTGGTAATT
The DNA here is from genome assembly GCA_018249855.1 of Eueides tales michaeli. Lineage (NCBI taxonomy): Eukaryota > Metazoa > Arthropoda > Insecta > Lepidoptera > Nymphalidae > Eueides > Eueides tales. Next base: position 28,032 of record DWMZ01000032.1, read on the forward strand.
CGAAAAATAGCATACTTATTATAATCGGTAATTTGTTTGTTGTGTGTATTTTAATCAAATGTATATATTAATAGTACAAAAATAATGTTATATTATATATTGAGTTTTCATAAATTTTAAATGTTCATAAAATTGTAATAATTAAAGGTTTTTCTTTAAAAAAAAAGATAATATTTCGTACTAGCAACACTGATATTAACTTTGTACGTCTTGTAGTTCTGATGTCCGCCATTACGGCGTCACAATCGCTTCAAAGAATTGATTGAAACGCCCTCGTTGAGAAAATTTAGAAGCTCTGCTTTTAAAGATTCAGGTACATATTTCCATTATAATTATATAAAATACAAGTGAAGTGATGTAGCTGATAAGATTTTCGAGTCCTTCAAGGAAACGTGGCTGTATCTTTATGCCTAAAGTGCATGTGAAATTATAAAACATTTTCTATTTCTATCAGTATAGTACTGACGACAGCGCCGTCTGTGATCTTTCTCTTTACATTTCAATTTCTTGAGTGGCGGTAATTTGTTATTATAATGTCGTGATTGTGTATTATCAAGTTTTTCAAAATAATGCTTTAAAATGAGTTCAGGGTATGGTTGAGTAAACTGTTACTCAAATATAAGATGGCGGACATTGCCTTTACAATTTCATAGCTGAGAAATAGCAATATGACTGTAACTCGTATTTGTATTTATAAGGCTATTTTATTGGACTTATTATAAAGCTATTAAATATATCGTTATTTTCGATAAGTAACCTTAAAATTATCTGTTACAATCAATCAATGTTAATTAAGTTAGTAATCAATGGTTATATCTGCTGTTTATTATTAATCTACAATTATGTTTATACCAATAATTTTAACTACAACTTTTAGAAGTGCAACTATTTCGCTAATACTTAAACTTTTTACCACGAACTATTATTATAAATATACATACCTATTATTATAATATACGACAATTTTAATGTGTGTGGGTAGACTCAACTGCTTGAGAAAAAATCAATACTTCTAAATTTTATTCCTGTATTTTAGTTTAAAAAATGAACACACATTTAAATGTTTTTATTTGCAAGTAAATTCTTATCTTAGGACCATGCCACCACCAGATAAGAAACAAACAAGCGTCAACAAGGGCAAGACAATACTTCAATCTTATTTAAATTCTTTTGAACAAGAAAATGATACAACCACTGTGATAACAGGTAATAAATAACCTAATATTTTTAATATAATATACCAAATTGTTAGTAATTATAGTCAATTTTTATAGTAAATGGTAGTGGAGATGAAGAAGCGGACACAGGTGTTACGTATTTTGTTGATGAGGAAGGGCGCTATTATTATCAGCCCTCTGGAGATAGCCAAAGCCTTGTCTCAATACCCGCAGAGGTAACACAGGATAATGAAGAGGTAAATATTGTATCTACTTAAATGTATTCAATGTTAGCAATATCCATAACAAACTATTTATAAGATTGCAATAATTTTATATCTTTAAACCAATTGTAATAAAATTTGTTATTGTCTGTTTAGTATATATGTATATTTAACTTTCAATGATTATTAAAGATTACAGAAGAAACTCAAATGTTAGTTGACGCTGAGAATTATCAAACAGTAACTTTAGTACCATCTGAGTCATCGAATGGTGAAGTCAGCTATGTATTGGTTATGCAAGATGAAAATAAGCCAGTTATGAATATCGATATAAAGGTGGATCAGGTAATCTTTTAGTGTACAATTGATCGAGTCGTGTATTTCAGTTTCATCATTTCCAAGTATTTTTATTATATTTCCTATTATTATTTTATTGCTTTTGTGTTTTTTTTCTCCTTGACATATATATTTTTTTCTTGTTTTGTAATTACCGTTGATATTTTTTTTATTTAAATGACTTTATTAATGTAGTATAATTTACATATTTAGTAAAGTATTCATAGAATGAAATTTATTTAAAATAGATTCTATTAATTGACAAGTAGTTACACATGTTTTAGTCTATGTCAGTTAAATTGCAAAGATATTTTTATCAATATGTTCATAATATAATAGTATTTTTTTTTATAAATCAGGAAGAGAAAAACAATGATGTGTACAATTTTGATGAGGATGAGGAAGAACCAGGTGGGGAGGATGGTTCTGATGATGCAGATGATCAACCCAAGGTTCTTTAATGTTTTTTTTTATGAAATATATTACTTGACTAGTTATTCATTTATTAAATAATTTCTTATACATTTATATTGATTGATGTGATGACTCAATTTTCTAGAACGTTTTGACTTAATATTGATAGTTTTTATTCTTTTTAGGTAAAATCGTCGACATCAAAACGTGGAAAATATCTACGTCCACATTTCACATGCAATTTTTGCTCATATGCAAGTCATAGGCGGTAGGTCTATAATGTTTGTATAAATTGTTAATAAAAAATGAACAATTACTAAATGATTAACATTTTTCACTAGATATCTTTTGCTGCGTCATATGAAATCGCACTCTGAGGAGCGACCTCACAAATGCAATGTGTGCGAGCGCGGCTTCAAGACCATCGCTTCACTGCAAAATCATGTTAATATGCACAATGGGGTGAAACCACATGTATGCAAGTATTGCAAAAGTCCTTTTACTACCTCGGGTATGTTGATTTAAAACATTTATTTTTTTCTATTGTAATATATAATTAGCTTATATAAATATAAATATTATATAAATATTTATTAATTTATGTTTGTTATTATAGGAGAGTTAGTGAGGCACGTTCGTTATCGACATACTCATGAAAAGCCACATAAATGCACTGAGTGTGATTATGCTTCAGTTGAGCTGTCCAAGTTGAGACGTCATGTAAGATGCCACACTGGGGAAAGGCCATACCAGGTACTTTAACATTTATAAAATATAAGATATTATTATTTATAATAATTGAAATATAAAAAAATACTTATATGAAGTTTTCAAAATAAATGTATTGGTTTTAGTGTCCGCATTGCACATATGCATCTCAAGATACATTTAAGCTGAAGCGACACTTGCGCACGCACACTGGCGAGAAGCCATACAAATGTGAACACTGCAACATGTGCTTCACACAATCCAACTCTTTGAAAGCACACAAACTTATTCACAATGGTAAAAATACTTTTTTTTTATTATTTCTTACATTTATTACTCTTAAAACCACAAAATTTTAAATATTTTGATATGTTTTTAGTATCGGAGAAACCAGTATTTGCCTGCGAACTTTGCCCTGCCAAATGCGGCAGGAAAACTGATCTCCGTATTCATGTGCAGAAGCTCCATACATCTGACAAGCCCCTTAAATGCAAACGTTGCGGCAAATCTTTCCCAGATCGATATTCTTGTAAAGTTCATAATAAGGTAATTTATATTTATTGAATATTAATTTAAGTTAAACAGTTTTAATTGTATTTAATTTTTAGATACGTTAGTTAAAAATATTAATGGGCGACGATTGTAAAAAAACCGTTTGGGGATTATTGATTTCTTAAATTTTGCATCACATTATAAAAAAGCTTGTAAATATTGTTAAGAAAGTAATTAAATATTTACAACGTATTTTTTGATATTACTTTTTAACAAAATGGCGAGATTTTAAAATATACAATTTTTCATGCAAAACAAGTACTTCATTTATACATAAAACTACGAAATCAATAGCTTTTAGAAAATTTATAAATCGCTTATATTATTCTACTGTTGATAATTTTTAAACATGTTTTATCTTCGTGGGACGTTTCGATTCAATAAATATCTTATATTTCTTGCAGTGATTTATTAGGACTTAAGGATTAAATGACATATTAAATACAAATATTCAACTATTCTTTTTAGACTCACGAAGGCGAGAAATGTTTTAAGTGTGAATTGTGCCCGTACGCGTCGACAACGCTCCGTCACCTCAAGTCACATATGCTGAAGCACACCGACGAGAAACCCTTCGCATGTGAACATTGTGATCAATCCTTTAGGTATATTAAAATAATATTATATTTATTTAAATAATAAGTGATATTTTTTGTGTAGCCCTTTATACCACTGAGTTTCACGGAGATGCTAACAAGAAAAATTATAATGACCAAGTTAGAAGGGAATACGACAATTTCAAAAAGAGGCATAGTACAGGAATACAAATTGTGCTGTTTTCGTCTCTTAATTCAAATAATTAATTTGATCACTACATTACAGACAAAAACAACTGCTCCGTCGCCATCAAAATCTCTACCACAATCCTAACTACGAGCCGAAGCCGCCCAAGGAGAAGACTCATACATGCCACGAGTGCAAGCGTACGTTCGCGCACAAAGGCAACTTGATACGCCATTTGGCTGTACACGATCCTGAGTCGGACCACCATGAAAGAGCTCTGGCCTTAAAGCTCGGCAGGCAGAGGAAAATTAAAATTGTTGATGGAAATCTGAGGGTAAGTAAATGTGATCTATATATAAGTAATATTATAAGCTGATTTTCGTCTGTTGGATGTGTTAATTTTTATAATTTCTGCTCTGAATTGAAAAAATATTTTGGATTATCTTTTTAAAGAGGAAATCTATATGAGTATTCTGTACCGGTGGACATTTACTTATGTTAGTATTTGTCATATGCTACCATTAATTCTGTAAAAGCTATATGATAACTAAATGTAGAGGTTATATTGTTCAACAAATTTATTTCTTTTAGTTAAATTACTACCAATTGCGTAATGAGAATAGATTTACAATTTCACATGTTGTGTTGGTAAAGTACAGTGTTTTTCTCAAGTGCTTACTAAAATTGTACATAGTTTAAGCGATTTCTTATTAACATAATTGAGGAAAAAGGATGATATGTCTATAACATATTTTTATATTTACTATTGCGAATTTTTAATATGTAATGACTTTATATTTTTGTACTATACTTTAGATTATCCCAAATTAGATACATTATAGATCAGAGTTTTACTTTTTATATGTATGTTTTACCTGTAGTCAACAGATCCTATTCAAATTAATTGCAATTATTGTATGCAAATCAAGTGTTAGAAACCTTTGGCTTAATCATATATAAGCAACTACATTAATATAGAAATTTGTTTATTACTATTTCCTTACATAACATTTTATAATACACTGCCTTGCGACTATAATAAACTTATTTAGAAATTACTCATATTTACAATGGATGTCTTCAATTTGTAAAATTGCTTCTGCACTTAGCAAAGTCATCAGTATTGTTAGTCTCTCAATAAGTAATTTTTATTATACACTGACATTGCATGTGTCTAATGTGTCTAACAATCTGATATATCTCATTATACTACAGTCTTGATAGTTTATTATACATTTGATTGGTTGGCGATTTTTATCTATACAATGGGCCTTTACATTATTAAATATTAGATTTATCATTTATTTTTGTTTTCTAATATATGTATATGTTATTCTTTAATTCTTATATACCAAATTGTATTTTATATTTATTTTTAGATTAATTCAAATCATATGAAAGTAAAAAAAAGTCAAGTTATAACTTGACAAACTATTTATAATTAAAAAATATATATATTTTATCTAATGACACTTGAAGGGTATAAAGTGGATAAACAAATTTCTTAACATCTGTGAAAGAAACATTCAAATAAATAACAATTAGTATCGCCATTTTTTATAACCTCTTAATATACTGTTTTTATCTATTATAATAACAAAAAACAAACCACCAACCATTTAATTCTGTTTAACATTTGCAAAGCGAAATATTTGAAGGACAAATTTAATAACAAACAAAAAATTAAAAAGAAACAAACCAAAATGTACTTATAAAAATATATTTCCCCTATAAGTATGTTTGTCATGCCGATGTGATTGTTTTATTATAGAAACTATATCATTATTGATTGTGCCATAACAATATTATCCCCTATGATTGCCTTGTTGAATAGCATTTACAAATTATTTCTATAAGCGAGTGAATGTTATATTTTATTAGAAGACTATTTAAATGGCCACAAGCATATGCTAGTTAAAATTTGCTCACACAAACACAATATTTTTGATGTTTGTTCTGAAATATGTCAATATATTACATGTTTTTATTTTTATATAATATTTAAATTAACTTAATTAATTTCTTTTGAATTCAGACAGAAGATTCGGACAATGAAATGGACGTAATGAAGTTAGACCTCAACAGTGAACTAAAACGTGGTGAACTGGTGACGGTGGCCGACGGTGAAGGCCAGCAGTACGTGGTGCTGGAGGTGATACAGCTGGAAGACGGCTCTGAGCAGCAGGTCGCCGTTGTAGCGCCAGATTTTATTGATGAGGAGCAAGGTACATGGTGTAGCAGTTCTCTTATTGAATTTTTTCCATTTATCCACAACTTATATATTTTCTTTGTATTACATAAAATTGTCATTTAAGTGTACTAGAAAATATTGAAGGATGAAAGAAATCTAGAATGTTCAACGTTACACACATGTTATGTTCAACATATTTGACTATTTTTAATTAGCAGTTTTAAATAAACTCAAATTATACTAGCTATAAAAAGATTGTTATGGGATACAGCGTAAAGATAAGAGAGAGAGAGAGTTATAATTAAAAAATATGAACTGAACAATTAATTTATTTAATTTTTGTGTGTCCTAGTTGAGGAAGAGGAAGAAGAAGATGAAGATGACGAGATGGTACAAAAACAAGCGTTCATAGAACAAGCCAAGATCAAGAACTTGGAAAGGAGCATCAAGCTTGAGAAGGATGTCGACACGTGTTTCGGTTTTGATGTTAGTATTCTATATATTGTACTTAAGTATAATAAGTGTTTTTTTTTTCTCTCTCTTCGCTATTTACTGTAGGTCAGACAAAGCAGATGAATCTGAAAATATTGTCTAGTAAGGCATGTTTCTTGCATACAAATGCTTTTATGGCAATGAGAAAGGAAAAACTAAAAATCTCTACAGCATTTTTTTTTAAATTTATAATACAATTGAAGTTTGGTACAGCCTATATATTATTTTTACTATTTTGTTAATATATTCTCTAACTTTCAGGAGGACGAGGAAGGTGAAGAAGAAGAAGAAATAGCCTATGATGAGAAAGTTGTTTTGCGTTTAGTTTAATTGCACTATCAAGTTTATTTTAAAATGTTATCCCAATAAGATATGTTAATTCAACAGTAATTATAGTAGTGTGTCTACTTATTTGATTTATTCGCATATAATTTATACACTAATTGCATTTGATATTTATTTTTAGATTAATTCAAATCATATGAAAGTAAAAAAAGGCAATTTTCATTCTAATTGATGATTGCAAAATTAAATAAAACATGTTTTTGTAATAATTGTTGTGTTTTGAACAAATATTGGTGCACTATAATCGAGATATTAAAAGAAAAGTGACTAAAAAGTGATTTTTAAAAATGTGTAATAATCGTGAAAATTAAAGATCTTTTATATGGTTCAAATAACTAAATTGACTGTCGCAAGTGGCGTTTATATCAGTTTTTATTTTCTATACCTGATTATAAATAATGTACGTGAAATGTATACAAATATCTGTGCAAAATTAAATTATGGACGTATTTACAAAATTTCAGTCTTCCATTTCAGAAAAATAAATGGTAGTTATTATTATTCCAATTCCAAATAGACCAAGACTACGTGATATTTTCTATATATTGCTAATATTGTATTTTGTGATTCATTTGAAGTAGATATTATATAGTTATATATTGAAGCGTCTACAGAATAAAATTAGATTGTATAAGAAAAGATTTTTAATTTCAATATAGACTTCAGTCTCATAGTGCAAAACTGATAGTGAGATATATTATTCAAGGGCATAAAACAAAGGAAATGATTATGCTGAGTGTGTTTTAATTTAAACATAGATAAATATGAATGCCACTCTGTCTGGAAGTCTTACTTATTGAGACACAAGTCTTTTTACAGTGTCCTTAGTGCCTCGTTTCAACATAGAAGCCTTTTAAAAACACCAACAAACGTTAGATCACGTTTATTGCCTTATCAGTAACAAATGTTCGTAATAGAATTATTAATAATTTGAGAAAAAAATGGTTGGAAGTGTGCTTGTAATGTGTATTATATATAATTAAATTTGAAGCAACACCAAAATAGTATAGTTAAATACACTAACTAGGCTTAAATAATACGTGTTATTTGTATATTTCATAAATTTGCATAAAATAATTGGTCAAGCACTTCTTTGTATGTAATCATTATCAACGAACAGTTGTCATATTAGATCTAGCTGGTACCTTTTTTCCATTTAATGTAGTTTTTGGTTTATTTAAATTATATATATATATATATATATATATATATATATATATATATATATATATATATATATATATATATATATATATATATATATATACACATACAATAAAGTTGATTTTTGTTTATTTTGTAAATACGTCCGTAATACATTTGAGTGTTATAAAATAAAATGTGTTATTGTAGGAGAAAGATGGGGAAATGAGATGTTCTTTTTAAAAAAAAATGTTATAAAAAATGAGTTTGAAGCCGTTTATAAATCACGTTAAATATGTTTATAGGATCGGCTAAGAGCGGGCCTCGCGGGTCTCTTGACCGTTATAATCGTCAAGTAGCCAACATTTGTTTAAATCATCGTGACATATACGCAAACTACCATCAATGTATATCATTTTTTTTTTGTATCTAAAATTGTTATTATTCATTGGTTTATATGTTCTTGTTACCTAATTTCTTCAGGACTTCATAAATGCATATTTGTCATATAAATAAGATTCTTCTAAGATCTTACATATAATGTCTATTCCTATATATTTTGTGCATATGTTCGTATGTTCCATCTATTATTTCTAAACGTGTTATGGTTTTTTCATTACATATCAATGTTGTCGTAGTAGGAGAAAGGATTGGGATTAATTTTAAGTATAATTTAAGCTAATTTAATTTTAATTACACACTTTTCATATTAAATGTAATATAGTTAATAAAACTTTCATTGCGCAAGATGAAAGTGTTTGGGATCGATATATTAACATAATTTATATATATATATATATATATATATATATATATATATATATATATATATATATATATATATATATATATATATATATATATATGAGGCGTGTCTGTGTGTCACGTCTATTTAAATCATTATTTTGGTTGTATACTACAGTACTTGTTATTGTCGTTTCATATTATTTGGTATGTAAATTAATGTAACTTTTTATTGACAGGCATATGTCGTTCCATTCACATATTAATGTATATTTCATGTAATTTAGATTTTATTTTAATCACGTACCTTGTAAATATATTATATATAGTATAGTGGCTTAGATGTAGTAGTGTTAATATCTGAAAAGCGTAAGACAACAAAAAAGGTTTAATTAGAAACATGTCACTCGCTCATATCTTTAAAATTAAATCAATATTAAACAATGAAAGGTAAATTTATAATATAATAAAAATAATATTCTACCTCCTGCGCTGCGTATTAAATGTAGGTCTGTCCATCATCTATGTATGGTTCATACATGTTTTACTGCTGGCTCCGGCCGAACGTTTGGCAATACTTAAACGAAATGCGGACAATAATATGTTAAATAATAGCAAACAGAAATACCGGTAACGCGCCATTATAACACTAAGTTCATAATAAATGTGCATTATATTGTTAGATTTTACATTGATCACATAATGTATGTTGGTCCCTGGAGGTAGTGCAATATTATTGAGCAATATTGTCTTTTTTTTTTTAAATGTAAAAATTGTGTAAGCAACACGGCTGACGATGATTTTAATGAAACAATAAAAAAAAACGCCAGTCCATACACATACATACGAAGATCTTTAAAAGGATTTAATCGAAGTGTAAGAGTTCCGAAATTATATGAAAATATTGCGCAATTATATTGTGATATTCTATGGAGCGGCTACATTAATCTGCTCATAACGATCTAAGTACATTAAATAATGATAAAACAGTGTAAGAAACGAATTGTTGCTTTTTATATCACTTGATCTCTGAACTTTGTGTCTTATATATTTCGCTGCGTACAGTGTCTTGAAGTAATATATAAAATGTGGGATAACTAGATTTTTTTATTAAATACACAAACAACTTCCGGAAATTTACCTAACATATAAACATATAGATGATTGATGATGAATTTCAATATATTTAATGACAACTATCACTTTGCTAATGTAAGCAATAGTAATGTTCCATTGTAATGACGTGAAATTGTAAATTCATATAAATTTTTAAATTAATCAAATTGTATAAACTACATATTATATAGATTTACGTTAACGTATCTACTATGTGTGTGTTTTAATTAGATAATTATAATTTAATTATTTTCGAAAGCTATAGATGGATGTCTCTATGAAACATATACTAAATAAATAAATAAGTTACTAGTGATGTGGGACTCATAATTTCATATAAGATTAATGAGTGAGATTTAGTTGTATTCAGAAGCATACTTCAAAGTTAACATTTTAAAGAAAACAATAGATGTCCTTCAGTTTTTCGCGTTCTTCTACATACAGCAGGGTAAGCAGTGAGTACCTAGTGTAGACACTCCATTGTCCATTCTAATTTAATATTGAGCTTGTTGAGTAGTTCACTTTGATACTTTATTTAGGCATTTGGTTTCTTAAGAGATTTGTCTTGTGCATTACATATATGTACATGATAAAAACTATAACTTAGTTATATAAAGTATGCGAAAATGACGTCATTGTAATAATTTCTCAACATATAAGTATAAACTATCGTACTACTGGAAACTTCACCGTGATGGTCGTGTGAAGCTTTAAACTATCAACAAAGCAATACAATACTACAAAATAGAATTTTTACAGATGATGATGATGATTCCTAAGTAATATACCAACTGCTGTGTGTGTTTATAATGAATGACTTATATCAATAAGGTAAAAATAACAACAAAAAAAAGTGATAATTATATATGCATTGTTTTGCACTAGTTCTTATATAAACAAAACAATATATAAACAGAAGGTGGAATTTTATCTAAGATATAATTCACTTAGCTGGCTGGTGGTACTCGACAGACGTGAACCCCTTATCTATATAAATAGTTTTTACACATAATCCATAGGAGTTTATTGTACGTCCGATATTTTGCACACCCTTAGACGGTATTAGCTGCATTGTATAGTTATTTAGTTGTACTATATATATTATGTTATTATAGAAGTGTTTAATAATCTTAATGTATGTTGCCACTGGGATACCCGTGATCTTAATAAACGTGTAAAATATACTGGGATTTCTTTTTTTTTTTCATTTTTTTTTTACTGTCGTTATCTGTATTATAAATGTTTACACGCAACTATACCAACACAATTAAAATTAATGTTGTTTTTTTAAGAAGAATTGCAACAACTGAATCAATTCTTATAGGAGTTTCATCGAAAAGATATTCATGGAGATCGTGATTTAGAAGGAAAAACAATTGAAGTTTATAACGATTTCTCATAAATAAACATAAATAATATCCGTAAAACTCAAATGAGCGATGATTCTTGGGTGTCGTAACTTTTTAAGACTTGATATGTACAGCGAAAACAAATTAAAATACTTATTAATTATACATACAATTAAGTAAAAATGCATAGACGAGTGGGCCTACAATTTTTCTAGAAACTTGTGCTAAATATATAATGACCTATAGCTTTCGTCAGTTGTCGTTTAGATAATGACAGAAGAAATAATTTTAGAATATTATTATTTTTATACGGAAAATATCTGAGTGATTCAATAAAATAAAAACACCAAAAATCCAAGTGATAAGTGTGTATTTAAATTGTATTCGAGTACACTACAAATTCATACAATGGAACTAAAAAAATTCGTTCATACACAGAATCGCTGTTTACGTTAATATTTACAATACAATCGTTTGCGCTTACATTAATTATTATTGGGATAATTTTATTATAGCTTTGCGCTAACCTTACGTGTTAATCTTACCTTAAGACTTGACTTTTCCCTTATTTTAAAGATGATGCGTGTTAGCGTAACTCAACGCCGATATTTCACCGTAGATTTTACTATCAAGACGTAATAAAATATTTTCATCACCTGAGCGGAGTTTTTTAACTCAGAGTTAAAATGTTAAATGCATTAGATTTTTTGTCTCAGCTAAAAAATCGACAAACGTCTGTTAGATGAATACAATTCTTTTTGGCAGCTCAGCACAGTGAAGAAATGAAAACAAAATATTTAATCATAAATAAAGTTCCATTGATCTTATTGATTTTAATAACTTAAACACGTTCCCCCAATTAAGCATCGAACCCGCTGTATGCTCAGATATCCTATATTTTAAGGTTATAGTGTAAATTATGATGTATACAATCAGTTGCGTTTGGTGTTCTTGTCTCTGCGAGAAGGGAAGCGACGAAAGCCTCTTGCTCTCTCAGACGAGAGACTAATGGCTCCCACGAGCCGTAGTTTAACTCCATAAGTTGTACCGCTTTCTTCAGAACCTTGTGAGCTTCTAGACACCAGTCCCTAATGAGGAAAAAAAATTATTTGTACTTTATCAAATTATAGACATCTATAGCGGTACTAGAATGTTTATTTTAATACTATGTGAGGATAAAATAATATAATTATGTTTTTCTAATTCAAATTTCGTACCTGTGATCTAAATGTTGTGGAGTATTAAGTATTCTCTCTAACATTACATCCGACAGCTTTCTAAGTTCGTGAGCCACCTGAAAAACGTTCAGTTCTGTACTAATTTTAAATTATTGAAGACTTACTGGAAATTATGATATGACATATATATTTCGTTTAAATATTTAATATTTTAATTTCTTCGTTTTTTCTCTGTTAACAAGGCAAAGCGCGGAGTTGAGATCCGCCACTCAACACGCAATGTTTAAAATTGGGCGGAAAGCAGTGAACGGAACAGAGTGTATTAACGCTAGGTTCCCATGTTCCCTCTGCATATCCTGCCATGTGTGGGATACAGCGTGAATATTTCTTTTTATTTAAAATTATACATTAAAAATAAAAATAATTCGGTCATGTAACAGTCGGACTCGCTCGCTGAGGGTTCTGTACCAATTACATGTTTGTAAGTCAACGGTAACACACTTGTCATATTTTATGATGTCAACGTAATTCACCTCCATTAGCCGTTCGATTACTATTACTCGGTAATTTCATACAATATGTAATTACCGAGTAATCAGACGGAGAAATTATGTATATACATATTTATTTCGCTGCGTTACCACGTGTTTGTTATAAAAAGTGTCGATAAACAGACAGACAGGTGGGGGGACAACAAAACGATTCTAAAAACTTTCTCTCTTTGTCCCTTGAAGTACGGAACCCTGATAATAATATTATTATAAGATAACTGTTACTGATCACTGTCCGTAATTGGAAGATATGTTAGAATAAATCTTATAAGAGACGTTTATTAATACAACAGGGCCCAAAATAGTATTTTTTTAAAATGTTGGCTTTCGCTGATCTCAAAACAGCTAACCTGACTTAAAAGTAGTTTTCACTAAATTTTGGCAACCTTCCTTCACAAAATTGTTACAAAATTTGCAGATTTTTTGTTTTTAATGTTTAGATATTGACTTAAAAGTGATAACGTTATTATAACAGGAAATTAATTGAGATTTGAAGGAAATAAAATACTATAATACAAGCGGGCTGAGCCGTTGGCGCGTTGATAGTACAATACACAAAAGAGTTTTACCTCGACACTGAACGATCCAAATTGATACTCAAGACTTTGAATATTGTGTTTAATCAGTTCCATACTTTTGGTGAATTCACCTGCAAATTAAATATATTTTCAGTTGAAAGTATCAGTACATACATTAAATAAGATATTTAAATTAAAATAAAATTTAAAATGTAGTATAAATTTCATTACAATTCATTACTAATAAAAAGGTAATTTATTATCAAAAATATATAACGTGGCAAAATCTTGACGGAAATTCATTATTCAAAAAGTGTTTTTGATTAAAGGTCAATGTGATTTTGAAGTCAATCGATTTATAGTATACTCTTTCAAAAAATATATAAAAATTAAAGTCTGGTAGGATTTGAACCCGCGCCTCTTTAGTAACTGTTCATACCATTATTTCCTTGTCACATAAACAAATATTAAGTACTTTTGTATGTATTGGCGACATATTCTATGAGTGAATTTCAAAATGTTAACAAAAAGACATCTCAAATTGTTTTATACATATAGAATGTACATAATCCTCACCAACATCTGCATAAATCCTAGCGAGACGATCGGCGGCGGCGCGCAACGCCGTGTGGTGTTTATGCCACACTTGCTGCTTCAGACGGAACGCGGCGCACATCCCCGTGCACCGCGCCTCTATGGACGTGGCACGTTCCGCTAATATTAATAATTAGTAAACTTAATTAATATTCTCTCTACTTTTTTTAAATATAGCAACTAGCTTTCCCCCGAATTACAGGGCAAACTGAGACAGTTTATATCTATACATTTCATTCCACGGAGCTCAATTCTGCGGTTTGTTTGCCAGAGTGGGGAAATTTCCCGGAAATAGTATGGTGCCTTCAACATGAAAGTATGATTTTTTTTATTTTTACTACATATATATATATATATATATATATATATATATATATATATATATATATATATATATAAAAATGTCCTACACACCCTGTGTGGGGAGGGCCTCACCTCTCTCTATGATAGACAACGCTCTTTCCGGATGAAACTCGGCGTGACATTGCTGACATCGAGGCCGTCGACCCTGCCACGTCACCGGCCCCTTGCACGACTGACACGCGTACGCGCTGAACAAAAGCTGAAGAGAACAATATAAATTAGTACATATAGGCGGATTCGATCCCCACTATGTTGACCACGTATGTGTCTCAAGACAAGGTTCCCACGCCCCCTCACCACAAAGTCCCTGCGCTCGCCGTCCGAGCACGCGGCGCACGCGCACGTGAACATGTACTGCGCGCGCAGCTGAGCGCGGCGCTGGGCGGCGGGCGCGCGCGCGCGGTGCGGCCCGTAGCAATTGAACACCTGCGCGCCGGACGACAGCTCGCGCGCGCACCTGATTATTAGACGGCTGTTGTGGAATCTGTTTGTGGAAATTTAATTGGGAGTAGTTAAGTGATATTTGTTGTTACTTATTAAGCAAATGTATATAAGTTTGGATGTAGCGGGATTTACATTTTATAAATAGTAAAATATTCAATAAATGGCATTCTCTCTTGCCAAACAAAAAAAGTCTCCCTACAGAGATGATACTCCCCAGCAATAGAAATGAATTAATTATATAAAAATTGTGATGTATGACTTAGTGGTTCAAAGAAACGCGGGTTCAAATCGCGCTATGTTCAGGTTTTTATAAGTTTTCTAAATAAGGATTTCTTCCAAATCATTTTACAAAATACATCATTATCTACCAAATAATATAAATACTTATAATTATTTATATTATATTATATATATATATATATATATATATATATATATATATATATATATATATATATATATATATATATATATATATACACACACACATACATATATATATATATATTCTTTATTATTATATTTATTTATAAAACAATAATATACATTTTTATTTTCACTCTACTTGTTAAGATAATGTGGTAGATCTTACTTACGTGTTAATAATATTAGGATCACAGGAGTGGTTCATCATGGCGGCGGATGGATATATGGCTGTAGCGCGACGCACCTCCCTCTCAGTTACCGTACGACCTAACAAATATTAACAAAAACCAGTCAAGTGCGAGTAGGATTAGCCCACTTGGGGTCCCATCTTCAGTAGTATTTGAAAAGTCAACGTATTGAAATATGTATTTATTTTATACTAGCGACCCGCCGCTTGTATTACACTAATGTACTTACTAATCTCAATTACTTTATTATTTTATAAGTATTAAATAAATATATTTTTTGTAAATTTTGTCGAACTTAATGTTTTAAGGTTACATCTATTTTTTTTATTTTTTAACTGATTTAAATAAAACAATAATACTAAATGTTGAGAGAAGGTTGCCAAGTGGTTCATTTATCTATACTTATAATAAATCTGTAACTGATCACTGTCTATAAATGGAATATATATATTAAAAAAAAAAACATCTTATAGGAGACGTTTATTAATATATATGCCTTAAATAGTAATATATATGCCTTAAGTAATTTTATATATATGCCTTTACTATTAATATATATATGCCTTAAGTAATTTTTAAATTTATTGTCTCCATGTCTATGCATATACACGCGCTAATCTCAGCTAACTAGATTAAAATGAAATTTTCACTATCATTTTAAAAATGTTCCATACAACATTTAGTATTGTTGTTTTATTTAAATCGGTTGATAAATAAAAAAAAATACGTCAGTACGACAAAATTGCTTTAAAATTTTTATTAATTTGAAATTTAACTTTTCAATGCACATATATGGTTATAAAAGTACAAATATTATTAGTACATTTTATTTTTCAGTTTTACACTGTATCCCGCCCATGGTAGGGTAGTAGGCAGAGGGAACGTGGGAACCTGGAGTTAAGACACTCCGTTCCCCTTCCATTTCTCACTTTCCGCCGAATTTGAAGCATTGCGTGTGGAGTGGCGGAACTCAACGCCGCGTTGTGCCTTGTTACCAGAGCGAAGAAATGAAAACATGAAATATTAAAATTGAAAATATTAAATATTTCATTGCCTCGAGTCTTTACTAACAATAATATCTTTACCATTAACCCCATCTTCTTCAACGAGTGACAAACTGAGAGTAGCGTGTCCATTACACACGAGCTGCCCGAGACTACGTAATATAATGGCCGCTGCGAACACACGGTAATCGTCCTCACGGAGCAAACATGGCAGCTTTGTTGAGAAATACTCAAAGAAATTCGTATACTGCTCTAGATATAACGTTAACATTGCTGCCGTCTGAAATGAGAAATTTATAACTGTAACTTAATATTTATGATAATCTTTTTTTTTTGGTCATTTACTTAAATTATTTTATGAATAATGAACATCTTTTTAACACGCTTTTATTAGCTTGGGTTGCAACTATATATACATACATACGTATGAATGTATGTAACGGAATCTATGAGCATAATTTTTACCGATTTTTAGAAGTCTGATTAATTTGAAACTTTGCACACCTACAGTCTCCCATTATCCATATTAGAAACGCCAGGTTTAAAAAATTCTTTTACGGATCCTTCATCGAGGAATAAGAGAGATATACAATACCAGTCAATAGTTTGAGACCACTGTGAAAAAACATGAGAAAACAAATAAACCTCAAGATATTTAAAACTTTATGGAAAACTGGATTTATTTTCATGTTACACCTAAGATTTAAAACTAAAAAAAGAAAAACTCTTGACGAATACTGTTGTTCTTAACAACATAGACCCAAGAGAGATTATACAGATTTTTCGTCGAAATATCCTCCTTTGCACTTTTTTACTTTTTTTTACCAACCAAGTGTATGCGAGCAATTAATTTATCTATAGTCTCTTGCGAGATACTATTCCAGCTTTCCTCCAATGCAATCCACATGGTCTGCTGTGAAGATGTACACTGTTCCCAAACGTTTCGATCGAGCTCTTCCCACAAAAGTTCAATGGGATTAAGATCGGGGCTTTGAGGTGGCCAGGACATGTTTTCTAATTTTTTCCGACTGTATTTTGTCTAAATAGCCGCTACAAAATTTCGAACTATGTTTAGTAATATTGTCTTGTTGGAAGATAAATCCTCGGCCGATTAAGCTTAGAGGGACTGGCTTTTTTCTCCAAAATTTCCTTATATTGGTCCATTTTCATTATGCCTTTCATTTGGACTAGATTTTCAAACCCATAGCAAGAGAAACAACCCCAGACCATAACTGATCCACCACCATGCTTGACAGTCGGCACTACACACTACGGCATCATCTTTTCTTCGGCGGAGGCTCGGAAGAAAATTCTCCTGTTTGACCCGAACATTTTAAATTTTGATTCATCACTCTTAAGATCTTTTCTGATTGATCTTTTCTTTTTCTTCTTCGGTCCAGTCTCAATGAGCTACGGCACATTGCATCCGTTTCTTTTTTTCTGCGGTTTTAACAGAGGTTAACTCATAGCAACGCGTCCAAACAGCTTGGCGTCTCGCAATCGTCTTTGCACTGTAAACACTGATACTGGTTTTTCTAGTGATTTGTTGACTTATACACGAATTTCTGGGGCTACCAGACGTCTATTCTGCTTGCTGGTCACCACAATAAATTTAGCATCACTAAACGTTGTAGCCCTTGGTCTCCCAGAGCACGGACGATCTTGATTACTGCCGGTTTGCTTGTAGCGCACAATAGTGCAATGAACACAAGTCTTCGATAACTTATTGAGTTGACCCGCTATCTGACGTTCAGATTTGCTTTCGTTTTGCAGACCAACGATGGCAGATCGCGTTTTAACACTAATTTCCGAAACCTTTCCCATTTTTGTCCTTTCTTTGGCTTCTATATAAAAGAATAAGTTTTTA
Organism: Eueides tales michaeli; assembly: GCA_018249855.1. NCBI lineage: Eukaryota > Metazoa > Arthropoda > Insecta > Lepidoptera > Nymphalidae > Eueides > Eueides tales. Next base: position 46,659 of record DWMZ01000032.1, read on the forward strand.
GGCAATCTAAATGAACAATAGAATATGCAGGTGTGCAGATTACTATTTATCACCAATATTTTCTAAAATATGTACTGATAACAAAAGTTATTATTAGTGGTCGCAAATTTTTCACCGGCAGTGTAGCTAGCGCATAAACTAACGCTAAACATAAACTAACGCTTTTTATTCTGATTTGAATTAAATATATTCAATTTTATTTCGAGGTGATTGATCATGATTTATTGATCGCCCTGCAACTACTGTAATATAATCTCTTTTGAATTAAAAGTTATTTTCTACTTTTTAGTTCGACTAGCAATAAAATCGAGTTTGTTTTTTAAACTATTATGTATTTTACATTTATTTAAATGATTTTCTGAAAATTACAGATATTTTTTGTCATTTAAAAATAGAGATCTTAAGGAAGATAATTATATACTGACGATCCGTTGCGTTTAGTTCGACTAGCGCAATATATTTTAATACATAGGGTCATTTAGAATCCATAAAAATCAAGATTATTATTATATTTAAGTTACAGTTACTATTGCCCCACTTTAAACGCGATGGCAGTAGAGAAATTAGTAAAGAACTATTTTCATTTACTCGCCCTGGAAACACAAAATGCGGCGTTGAGTTCCGCCATCCAATACAACAAGTAAGAACGCAGACATGAAGTACAAGTAGTAGAAAGAAATACTTACCAAAGCATACTGTATATAATCAGTATTGTTCATTTTATCAAAATTAGTGACCAAATTAAACATTCTGTAGAAAGCTGGAGTATTATTTTCATATATTTTGATATTGTCGACTTGCGTGTAACTTTTAAACAGTTCGGCTGCGGAACATAACGACGGGAGCCGCGTTAGAGGCGTTGGGAAGCCGTTGGTCGTCGTTATTAAAAGAACTCTGGAATCGTAGTAATAAAATAATATACTTAAATTACATAATATTTGTTTATGTAAACACACAAAACAATTAACTTGTATTAATTGTTTTACTTAATGTGATTTTTTTGTACAATCGAGACCAGCGTATGACTGTAAACGAGACGATTGCGGCTTTCATTCCAATTCGAACATTTATATTCATTCGTTTATTATTTTAATTTGTTCTGGCAACAACACAATGTGAGACGTTCAGTTCCGCCACTCAACACGTCCTGCCCAACGAAATATTAAATTCATAAAGACATTTAGAATCCATAAAATTAAGATTATAACCATATTTAAACTAGTTACTATTGTCGCATTGTGTCTCAATGGAACAGTGCCCTGCTTTAAACGCGATGGCAGTAGGATCGATTCCTTTTCTGAGAAAAGAAATATTTTTTATTTACTTCAGTAACGGTAATTACCAGGGCGTAGAAACTAAGCCGCTTAACACTAGGATCCTCTGCCTTTTTTTTTATGGAAAAGTCAAGTCTTGTTTTTTTCATGGAAAAGTCAAAACGAGCGTACGGGTCACCTGATGGTGAGTGATTACAGTCGCCCATGGCCCCGTGTGACACCAGGGGAGCTACAGATGCGTTGCCCGCCATTTACTCGTAGGTGGAGGTAAACGCGCTTTTTGAATGTGCCCATGTCGTATTGACGTGGAAATACTGCCGCGGGTAGGTTATTCCACAGGAAGAAAATTTCTGCGAAACCGCACACTTTGAGACGGCCCAAAACTGTCGAGTTCCGGATGGGTAACTCTCAAGCTTCTCGCCGATTTTGACGATGTGCTCGGTACTTGCTCTGACAATTTGGCACTTAAAGTACCTAGAGGCACGGTTGTACATTCTTTTTAAGGTTTTCAACTTTGGATTCTTAGTGACAAGTGCCTCGACCCAGATTAGATATGCCTCGCGCTTGCCAGAAGCAGCAACTTTGCAGGACTTATGGGCTGGACTTATAAACCAAGGCTGTGACTTGCCACCGATCGGCAACAGCAGCGGAACAAAGCACTAGGATCATCAGAAGAGAAGCAAACCGAACCACAGGGATAACATAAGTAAAATGTACGCATCCCATTCCGATATGTTGCTAGACACGACGAATCGCTGATGTTCTGCGACTGACGCAGTCAGTGGGCACAGCACTCCGTACCAGACAGTGGTCTGAGGACCCTAGAGGTGCATCGACGTCAACCTGGTACTGTTCCGGATGTGAAGTCAGCAGAAGGCCCAATAATAGGGTGTTGTGATTGTCAACGTCCGGGACTCAACCAGTTGTGACATAGCAAGGTCGACTAAAGCCCTCCCCACGTGATCGGTGGCGCGTAACCCGAGCCAACTGGCATTATGCGCATTAAAGGCCAAGTATCACGATCTCTGCGGTGGGGATCTGTGAGAGCACATCGTCGATAGCCTACCCTGTTATGTAAGAAAAATAAGACCAAAATATCTTTAAGTAGCGGAAATTTGTTAAAATCTCCCTACTGAAATGCCTACAACATAAATAAGTTGTAACAAGCGTATAAGAATATCGTCGTAGCGTGATGAGATCGTATGGCTTAGTTGGTGTTAGAGGTACGGTTTCCAAGAGGCGCGGGTTCAAATTCTGCTACGTTTTTCAAATTAGTAACATAAATAGTTAACCTGAGAGCCAAATGAGCAATGCCGATAGTTTTGAAGAGGTCGCACTGCGCCGCCGCGCACTCCCAGCGGTGGAAGAGAGCGCGAGAACGGCAGGTCTCGCTGCAGTATATAGCGCTGGAGCACGTTGTACATCTGAACAAGACAAGTACATTATACATACTTATTTTTGCAAAAACATTGTCATTTTTGTTAATTATCTATACCATCATGAGGCTTATCGTGGCGCAAGAGTTTGTATCGCGCCAGGTTGTGTATTCGATTCCCACTCTAAAACATGAAACGAAAGAAGACTACTGCCATTACAGCCTAAATATCTACAATTTATATTAAAATATGACAATTTAAAATAATATATTTATTTGTTTATATCTGTATACATTGGTATATATATATGTGTATGCATGTATATAAATATTTTTTTCTTTTCTACACCTGATGAGATTGGCTGGTCGATAATCTCTTTTGTGCATATTAAGTAATTTTAAATTGTATACAATAAAGAATAATAAATAACCAAATAAGGAATCTTGCATATACTAAATACTTAATTATTTCCAGGTGTATACAGTACGATAGGCAAGTTGTGGCTGAATTCAACCATTGATGGTTGCTTATTATTTTTACGCTGACCAAACAATGCCTGTCTGGTGTACAAGCAAGTGAACTTAAACATGACATGTTGTGGGTTCGATTCTCGCACGAGTAAATTAAATATTTAATATTTTGAAATTAAACATTTTCGCTCTGGTAACAAGGTAAAGCGCGGCGTTAAGTTACGCCATCCAACACGCAATGCCTTAGATTCAGCGGAAAATGGGAAATGGAATGGAGTGCCTTAACACTCTGTTCCCAAGTTTCCTCTACTTACCCTGGCATGTGCGGGATACAACGTGAAGCTTAGTGAGAGTGAGTGAGTAAACATTCAATATTGAAAATACTTAATATCAGGGCAAAACTCCTCGATCATACTATACATAACATATATAAACTAGCAACTAACATAACATATATAAATAACTATATAAAAAAACTCACGGTACAGGATTAATGTCGTTCTTGCAGCACATTTCACAGACGTAGCTTATCATGTCGTCGTTATCAGGCGGTAAGGTGACCCACGCGTAAGGTTCCTCAGAGAAGAGGACGTCGCCCCTATGAGTCTCCACTTTGGCTACCACGTGTCTGCCTACTGTGTCCGCACGCCTATTTTTTTTCAAAAAAGAAGTTTTTTTTTCATCTACACGCTGTTTCCCTCTCTTGGGACGGTAGACAGAGGGAACCTGGGAACTTAGTGTCTTCCGCCAAATTTTGAGGCATTATGTTTCCAGTGGTGGAATACAACAGCTTGTTACCAGAGTGATGAAATGAAAATATTAAATATTTAATTTCTTCGAGTGAGGTCTCAGGTAAAAAAAATGAGGCTAAATAAATATTAATAAAAATTTAAATGATAAAACTTGTAGCTTAACATGATGAAATTAATTTTTGATACATTGAAATCTATGTATGTATTAGATTATCAAGATCTAATATTGTGTACCTATTTTTTTTTTTATAATTTTTTTTTTATTTATTTTACTGCCATTCATATCTTTAATTAAATGTTCAGTATCAATTAAATGCCGTCTAATAAGTAACCAAACCAATTTAAAAGAAAACCTCTATGTTTTTAAATTACTTAATGATATTGATATATCCAACATTTATGATAAGGAATCTTCATAAAGTTCATTATTTAAATATGGAATTAGAGACAAACCTCAATTCTATAGCATTTGAGGCTGAAGCGAATTTGGGATTCAATCCTAGGTAGCATTCAGGGAGCGTTATTGTTTTATCTATGTCTTCATTTTGGTCTATAGATAAAAGCTTTTTTTCCATCATTTTAATATGACGCTCAAATTCCGCTGAAATTAAATACATAATACTTATCTATAATATTCTAGACAAATTTACAAGTACAGGATACAAAATTGTTATCAATAATGGCCAAAAAAAATTAACAAAGATGTGCTTTCCAGAAATTGCTCTCACACTTTAGGAAAATGCATTTAAAGTTTAAATTTGTATTGCGGTAAATTACTATCGCTAAGCAAACCAAAAACTCATAAGAAAACATTAAATTCATACAATCACACATTCATAAACAAAATTAAAATCAAGTTACATATATTTAACAAAAATATATTATTTCTATATCATATAAAACCATATATTTCGCACTGCTTCAATCTACTTCATTAATGGACTTCTTTATGAAAAAAAAACTAATTTTCATACTCACAAGAACTTGTGGAAGAGAGGTTAGCAGAATCAGCATTCAATATAGCGGCATCAAGAGAAGCCCGCGCTTCAGTTCGTTGTCGTAATTCGATGTGACAATCTGCACGTCGTAGATATAATTTGTATAACTGTTCCTTTGGGTAACCACTGGACATTGCTGTTTTGATGTCTGATAAACATTCCTACGAAGTACACATCATTTGTGATATTATTTTAATGCATACAAGCAACATTAACTGCAGGTACCATTGTGCCTTTGTTTAATTGCAATAATTAACAAAATGTAATATTATCTGTAGCCTTCCTTAATAAATTAACCTATGCAATATAAATAGAATTTTTAATTTTATTTTCCCAGATCAAGATATTCATCCAAACACACCTTTTACCTTTACAATAGTAGTATCGGTATGTACACCTGCAACATTATATACTTATATATGTACTAGGGTCTCCTCATAATTTTTTTTTCATATTATAGGCACTCACGCGAGTGCCTCACAATACACAATATTCTCAATCACCTTTTCTTCAAGCTTGCACTCGATATGTATATATATATATATATATATATATATATATATATTAGGTACTGTATGATGTTTACATTTCTAAGAAATAATAAGTCTACATTTTGACTAACCTGAAGTTTTTTCATCCGTAACAAGGAAGCAGATCTGTTAGCTATAGCTAAAGCATACATAAGACTGTTGGGCTTAGCATATAGAACACTATTTGTGTAACATTTATAACTTGCTTCCACTAAATTTACTTTAAACTTATCATTGCCTTTTTGTCTCCACAAGAGTGAAACATCATCACACTTTAATGCTGTATGAGAGTCATTTGATTTTTTTGCATAAGTCACTTTCATTTGCTGCAGCCAGTGGGTTAATATTTTTCTGTTGAAAATTATATGTTTATATTTACTGTTAAAAGAATATCATATATTGTAGCATTGGTTTGGGTAATATCTATTATCAGTATGCAATTGTTATATATTTATCATATTTTATTGTTTTAATCAATATATAAGGAAAAGCGTTTGATACCCTATAAAATGCATTTGTATATTTTAATTAAATCGTGTGATGTAGTGTAAATATGTACTTGAACCTGTCATTTTCTTAATTTTTTTTATTTTCAATGTGGTTAACGGAAATAATCGTGTTCATTCGTTTAGAGTCAACTAGCTTACCTAACTCCTTTATTTTTGTAAAAGTAAGTCATTGTGTCCACTTCACTTTCACTAGTACGATCGATTTTCTTCTCTTCTGATGATAACAACAACAATAATATTTCCCACTGCTTTGCACAATCATCAGGCATGTTTATGTTATCCATATTCCTAGATTTCCTTACTAATTAAATTTATTGAACGTTGATCATCGAGTAATTTTTAATCAATAGTTAAACTGGTTAAACAAGTGTAAATAAAAATATAATTCTATAAAAAAATCTACTATAAGTTGCAAACAGAGTAATATCTATTTTATTTGTGATTAAAGTTGAGAAAGTTGTAAGTAAAAGCAACGAAGTGAATTAGATAATATAATAATTATAATAAATGCAACGTAAAATTTAAGTTATATACATAAATAAAAAATTTAATCATATAATAAAATTGACAGTGACAAATGACAATTGACAATATTTTTTGTTTTCATTAGACGCAATTTTACTTCAAACACATCGCTAATGTAGCTTTGCAAAAATAATTTTAGAATTTTATATTGTCTTTGCATAAAAGTTACTTCAATTTTTTCTGATAAAATATACATCGTATATTCTATTAAAAGGTACAAAATTACCCACCGAGAGGATGTTTCAAGTTAGTAAGTAGGTACTCCTACATACTAGCTTGAAACAACCTAAAGAAAGCTTAATATTTTCGATAAGGTAAGGCCGTTTTCAGAACTGTGCTCACAGCAATTACGATTTCAACTGCTAACGTGGTGTCCAAATTAGTGAGCATGCCAATGTCTGTTAGCAGTGTTAATAATTCGGCCAGCTTGTGAGTGTGCTTACGGATTCAACAAGTTAAACATAACCGAACAGAGCATTTTTGATATAAATATGAGTGGAGTGTGTAGTGTATCTGATGAAGATGGTAAAATGTTTGTATTTCTGTATTGTTCGAGAAAAACTATAATGACATTAACGTGGAACGTCAAAATAACGTCAATGCTTACGATCCTAACGCTCCGACCCGTCAGTACTGTAAGCATAAGTCAAGTTACATGTGACGTCATAGACACGATTTATACCGCACGTCGGTGCGCTATGAGCGCTGTCAGTACAATTTGGATAATGGCCTAATATACTAATCTAAATAATTTTGTTCTGATAAAATTTCAAACAACATCTATACTTTTTAAAACTATACGTTCTAATAAATTAAGAAAAATTTTGTAGCAATTTTGTCGAAATAAATAGTTTAAATTGATGTAAATTTGATGTAAGTTTTTTATTCATAAACATATTTAAATAAAATAAACTATAAATATTGAAAGAAGGCTGCCAAAATGTAATAGTGAAAATAGGATTTAAATCTGATTAGCTTTTTCTGAGATTTTTAAAATCACTATTTTGGGCCCCATTACAGCCAGTCCCTATAAGATTTGTTTAAATATTTCTTCCATGTTCGGCTACAGATTTGTTATAGATACAGATTGAAAATTAAATTGTTAAGTTCGTTTGTTAGAGAGAGTACTATCAGGGCGACTGGTTTATACTTGTAAAAAGTTACATATGCTATAAATCAGATCAGACACAGTGGCTCTCACCGATTCTATAAAATTGCCCTGCGTCTGTAAGTTCCATACGTATATAATATATAGTGTATCAATGAGGCCTGTAGTGGCGCAGCGGCACAAGCGACAGGGTGTACGTTCGAACCCCACTCGAGGAAATGAAATATTTAATATTTTCAATTTAAATATTTAATGTTTTCTTTTCTTCGCTCTGGTAATAAGGCAAAACGCGGCGTACAGTACACTGTATAGGGGCGCTTACACGTGGAAACGTGTTCTTCATCTTGTTGATTCGCATAACTATAAACTCATTTAGTCACTTTGAATGTCAGTGTATATCTACAATTATGCTGTATTGTAAAACATACCAGTAACAACAATCCGCACCAACGCGTGAGCATGTCGGAAACGCTTGCGATGAAGACAGATTCTCGCCAACCCTCACATGCCACAACACGTTAAAACGTTGGTTTTTGTGGAAGCTCGGAAAACTTTCACTAGTGTAATTACGCCCTATATAATTATATAGTATGAGGCAATGGAATCAGGATCCGGCCTTCCTTGTTAAAAGTGTACAATTTGTCAAAAATATTTAAAAGTAAATGTATCTAGGCTATGTAAATGGGCTTAAATATTGAACTCTTGTAATAAATTAAAGCATGAATCTTATTACGCTGTAACTGTGAGATATAGAGACGATAGTCAGCCTGTTAAATTAAATGTTAATTTAATATTAACTTTTAATTCAGGTTCAAATATAGAAAATATTTTTAAAAGATTTTCTTAGAAATTCCTATAAATGTAACATACATACTACCGTCATCTCCTTTGGAATCAGTATTAATAGTGAAGACGATGTAGTCTATTTACAAACATTTGTGCTTAAAAATGTACCATCAGATGAAATTGTCAATCTTCAAAAGCCTCAATTTGAAAAAAAAAATTGGTGACGGTGTAAAATAATTTCTTTTTAGCTTACTTTAATTTTTAGTGTCTAGAATCCAGACCCTTTCCTGATTTAATGAAATATAATAGTACCTTTACGTAAGTGAAAATACTAAATAATGCTAGATCCTGGAAACTTTAAGCCGACCTCTATGAGTTGTGATTTATACAAAGCTTTTGATTGGGTAGACCACGACACTCTGTTACTAAATTTCTATTGTTGTGGTACACAGATATCAAGAACACGGCATCCTTGATCTTATAGCTTCACATCTAAACTAAAGAATAAATTCCCTCTAAGAAGTTTACAATTCTTGGAAGAATCTATGTAATATTATGCGTTCGCATTAAAAAAATAAGGCAAATGACGGACGTTGATACTAGTTTATATTAGCTATTTTCATAGAGTTCTCTCTTATGGAAAGCTGCTTTGGGAGAATGCTGCAGAAATAAATTGAATAGGTATGTATGTAATATATTCTTCGAAAAAAAAAGATGTCAGATCTAACTATCGATTATAACATAAGACCTCAAGATTTTCTGAAATTTTTTTAAAGATGCAGGCATTCTTACAGTACTTGACATAATATTCTGTTTGTCCGACCATACATAGAAACGAGAAATATACATAAGCTTGTGACACCAAGTTTTCGTCTCCAAAAATTAATAAATCTTTTACGGGTCTGAGTGTACGTGTCTATAATAAAATTCCGCAATATATAGTAAGATTGCCGCTTCATAAATTTGTAGTAAATTATTAATTTTTTTGCATTTAGAATTTGATCTTATTCAATATACGGACCACCTATTAATAATCGTGGTATAATGTAATTTATAAATCTAAAATGTTCTGGTATAATGTAAATGAATAATATTTATAATATGATAATTTAATAAACCTTATAAAGGTAAGGCAAAATAATGTTTTTAAAGGTTTTTTTTTTATTTTAATTTATATTTTATACTTTACTCATTTTATTTGACTAATGCAATTAAGAAAGTAACTAACTACTTTTTATATTTATTTTGAGACTTTTAGACCTATGTATAGACCTAGTATGTGCCAGCCAAGCTTGAGTCACGCAATATGAAAAAGACAGAACGATGATTGATGCCCAAAATTAGCATACGCACGAGCTATTTACTAGTCAAAATTTACGAAACATTTCGACGCATTTAGGTAACTTTCTATTTTTTTTAATATCTTGTAAAATGGAAATATATTAAAATATATAAAAAAAAGTATAAACTTAAATTTATACTTGTTTTGTAATAAAACCTTTTTGTTTTTTCTATAAAAATATATATTCACATTCACCTCTGAGGCTACCATCACTTAGAAGTTAATATTAGAATGTTGAAAATAGGTTCATTGGTATATATATATATATATATATATATATATATATATATATATATATATATATATATATATATATATATATATATATATATATATATATATATATATATATATATATATATATATATATATATA
>DWMZ01000033.1:0-56277 GCA_018249855.1 Eueides tales michaeli
ATATATATATATATATATATATATATATATATATATATATATATATATATATATATATATATATATATATATATATATATATATATATATATATATATATATAAATTTAAAATTAACTTTTTTGGATATCTTATTATCTACTTTATCTATGTCTAAGTAATAGGGGAGTCATAGAGAAAAAATTAAAAAAAAAACTATATAGAAATCGTATGGAAAAGGTGTTCGAGATAACTCTTTGTTCTTTGTATCTCTTTGAACTTTCAGTAGAGTTTAACGTTAGATCTATAAGCTACATCACAGGTGATCAGACATACTTGTTATAATTAAGCAGTTTCAAATCCATTATAATTTCAATATCTTGTAAACTACAAGCATTCTCTCTTAAGGGAATTAAAAAAGTGCACAACACTTTTCCTCTATATTTATAACAATATCCTCTTATATATTAAACTATTTTTAATATATGTTTTATAACGCTCAAACAAATACAAACGTCAAGGCTTGTTAAGGTGAATTTTCCTTATTTTTTGAACATTACAAAAATAAGGAAAGACCTCTTAGACCACATTAAATATTCAACAGCATACTTGTCTTGGGACAGAACCTATAGATACATTTTTATTGCTTACCTGGTCTGATGAAGCTTCTTGGTAATATTCGACCTTCGATAATTATATCTTAACAAAATATGCTCATCTGAACAACTTCTGCAACGGCTCAACAACTTTACAATAGTGACATATAGGATAATGTCACTATTAATCGACATTTAAAAAATAGTAAAGATTAATATAATATCTATGAGAAAAAATACTGCTGATTTTAAATAAAAAATAACAAATAAATGTTGTTTCAGGACTCCGTATATCGTTGCTAAGCTCATAGATTATAATTTTGTCATGAGTTTTTTTTATCTTCTTGGCACTCGCATTTTAATTTTGAATAAAGGTTTTTATTTAAGATGTATAAGTCCTTATTATACACAAGATATAATAATTTATTATTTGAAGTCATAGGTATATGAATTCATATATTCATAGCTGATGGTGATGTCAATAACTCCTAGCTCCATATTATATTTTTAACGCTTCATTTAATTGGTCTCTTACAGCATACTTTTAGTTGTTCCTGACCTTTGTTTTTTTGTCTTAATGTCGTTAGAGTACATTCTTCATGCACAAATACTTTTGCCTGTGTGTTAGTTTCTGATTTCCAATAGTTGATAATGTCAATACAGTATTCTTATAGATAGATTACCTTAATACTATAAATATTTTTTTCTTTGAATATTTTTAAAGGCATTAGACAAAAATATAACAATATGTTAGATAGATTTTTAAAAGTTATAGTATCAAAAACAGAATATTGGTTAAAGAATATGTATCATTTTTACAGGACCTCTTAGAAAAAACGCCAAAACGGGTTCAAGCTAACTACGTTATGTGGCGTGTGGCAGGTGCGTCGATATCTTACTTGACAGAAGATCTTAGGAGACGTCAACTTGCGTACGTCACTGCCCTCTCCGGAAAAACCGAGCGCGAGAGCCGTTGGAAGGAATGCGCTGATACTACAAGCGTTAGGTAGTCCGATATTTTTTCGTACTACTTAATAATAAGTTAATTTATTAGAATTTCCATATTAACTTTGTAATTTTATATTTTCAGTATGTCCATAGCTGTCGGAGCTTTATATATCAGGAAATACTTTAATGAAAATTCTAAAGCAAACGCCTTAGAAATGGTTAATGACATACGGTAATAAATAGTAACTATCATTTCATTCTATTTTGTGTTTTAAAACCAATTTTATTAATGTATTTATTTTTTAACTTAGACAACAGTTCCGTAAAACACTTACTGAAGTAGACTGGATGGATGAGCATACTCGTAAAGAAGCATTGGAGAAAGCCGATGCCATGGCTTCTCACATTGCTTACCCCAACGAAATGTTGGATGACGACAAACTTACTAAATTCTATGCCGGTGTAAGTTACCAATTCATGACTTAAAACATTATAAAATAATTATTATAGTCTCCTCAAAGCGTTCGTACATGTGAAAAAAGAACAACATAACCATCTTCCTTTAGTGGATGCATAACAATCCGCCTCTTATGTTATAAATAGGTACCTATATATATTAGTAGCTTTATAATTTCTATTATTTCTGGAAATTATGTTCATACGTCATGATAACTAACCCATCCTTGATATTGTATTTTGTATTTTAAAGCATATAAAATACACTAATAAATATATTGCATTAATAAATATAACCAAAATTCTTTTTCATATTTTTTTTCTGCAAATTTTGCATTAAGGTTAAAAAGGCAAAAAAAAAACATACACAATTTTTTTTTTTTTACAAGTAGAAACGTTAGGATTTTTTTCCATTTCTTTCATAATGTTGTAGAAAACATTCTTAAAATTACTCATTTCCGTTTTTTTTACAGCTGGAGATGTCTTCTGACAAACTGATGGAATCTGTACTTAATCTAACTCTGTTTGGCACCGAATACCTGTTTGGCAAGCTGCGAGAACCTGTCAATAAGACAGACTGGATCACACATGGACGACCAGCCATTGTTAACGCATTCTACTCTTCTATAGAAAATAGCATACGTGAGTAGCAACCCTATGAATATAAAATAATAAATAATTAATTTATATTGCTTAATCCAATTTTCATTTCCTGTACAGTGAAAAACCTTTAAGATTGATTTGAAATATTAAGACTATTATTACTTTTATTTAGAATTTCCGGCCGGCATCTTGCAAGGAGCATTCTTTTCGGCAAAGCGCCCAGCCTACATGAATTATGGTGCTATCGGATTCGTGATTGGTCATGAAATTACACACGGGTTCGATGATCAGGTATGTTTTATTCATTTTAAATTGAATGTATAATATTTTTTATCATTATTATTATCATTACTATTTACATTTTATCACTTTAGGGTCGCCAATTTGACAAAAATGGTAATCTAGTTGACTGGTGGCAGGAAATGACAAAACAAAAGTATCTGGAAAAAGCAAAATGTATTATTGATCAATATTCGAACTACACTGTCAAGGAAGTTAACATGAAGGTACTGATAATTTTTTATTTGTTAATACACTAAATACAATGTAAGTACGTACATATATGAACAATATTGAAAAAGTTGCATAACAAAAACCATTTTGTTTTTATTTCCATTATTATATTTTAGCTTAACGGAGTAAATACGCAAGGTGAAAATATTGCTGATAATGGTGGCATCAAAGAAGCCTACTACGCATATCAAGCTTGGACTCAACGACACGGCGAGGAGCCTCGACTTCCTGGGCTTGAAAAGTATAGCCCGAGACAGGTAAAAGGATTATATGACTTGAAATCAAAAACAATGATATATTATAAACGTTATTTATATATATAAATAATATTTCAGTTGTTCTGGATGAGTGCCGCCAACACCTGGTGCTCAGTGTACCGCAACGAAGCTATTAAACTTCGCATAACTACAGGATACCATGCTCCTGGCCGCTTCCGTGTGATCGGCCCGATGTCTAACATGGAAGAGTTTGCATCAGACTTCAAATGCCCGTTAGGTTCTCCTATGAATCCAGTCAAAAAATGCAAAGTATGGTAATTTAATTAGTCGGGCCTATAAAATGCTCTCTTGGTGAACAGCCGATTAAATCGGACCCTATCGATGTTCTTATTTCCTCTCGCACTGTCTGTTTGAGATATGTCAGTTTTCTCCGCACTTAGAAGTATCTAATAAACCCAAAAGCCGACGGGTCCGGCACTCTTATTGCTACGTTGTATAATTGTGACGACATATATCTTGTGAGTTGTGACATATTTTTATATTGTTCTTTCACATTGTTGAAAGACATATTCGAAACTTAACTTTATGCCTATGGATTTAAGCTAAATTTAGATAAATACATTATAAATATTTATAAAGTACATGTTGTTGCAGCTCTTTTGTAATTTCGGATTCATTCGGTACCTTTAATTGAATTCATTTATTATTTTGTATCGGTGAGACTTAGACTGACAACTGTGGTTGCCATTGGAAGAATTTTAGTAATTTAAGAATTGTACATTAGAAGTACAAATGAATCATTCTGTTTAACTAGTTTACTTAAAGAATTACTAGAACCTACTTTTGTATATCTTTATATTAAATTTGGATGAATCGAGCCATTATTTACTGGGCTCTCTTGCTTATTTTATAGAAATATTTTTATTTAATTGTACACTCTACTCTCATAAAAATATTTACTTATATTTAAATAAAAAATATTTTATTTATTTGTTTTGCGTCTGATTGCAAGCGTTGGTCACATATAAAAATATTTTTTGAAAAAAGAACTGCAATTATGGTATAATAAAAATGATGTTGTTCTCAGTAACTACTTATTCTTATTAGTACAATTTGTATAAGATTCGATTAAAACTTGTTAGATCTAGAATGTTTCAGATTTCTGCCAAAGCATGAACCACGCACGTGTCACAGCTATTTTAGAACAGTGATAATTTAATTTTAGAATAAGTAGAGATAAGTAACACTTTTGGATACAATCTTATTGTTGTTATCATTGGAACACCAATTATAAGACGATTTTTATCGAAGTACTCTTTTATTTACAACCATTGACGTCGTCTATAATTATAAAATAAATTGAGAGAGTTTGCTTAGTTGAAGGCACTAATCTCAGGAAATGCTGGTTTGATTTGAAAAATATTTTTTATGTTGTATAGGCAATCATCGAAAATGGCTACTTTATTACACTAAGACTTACAGAGGTCGAGAACAAAATATTAAAAAAAAAACAGATAGCATCCGTGGGTGCGCCGCGTAGCCCATCAAAATATGGAAAATCATGTGTGACGAATTTATACCGCACACATATACATATCTATCTTCTAAGAGGTCACCAATGAAAAGCTTGTATGTATCACAGAATACTAAAAATAAAAGATATAACTAATAGAGTTTGAAGCTTGTATTTCAAAATACGAGAGTCGAGTGGTCGAGGAGTTCGCACGTGGTACGGTGTACGGTCTCAAAGGGCGTGAACGGCAGACGCGCCGACTCCCGTCTCTATAATACTTACCTATTGTATTGTGTTGTATTCTCCAAATGCACATAAAACATATCATATACAAAAATTACGAGTTTTATTAAAACAATATATATGTTTTATATAAATGAAAATTAACTCAATTAAAAAGTTGTTTTGGTTGTCTCTAAAGTTAATTTACGAATGATAATTTTATGTGATATCGTCATAAAAAAATATTATTGAAAAATTGGTTACTTTTTTGAATTGGATTATTATCACTGAATAATCATTGTTTTGTTTAAAACACAAAGTTTAGTGTTAAGACACTTCCGTTTCCCATCTTTTCGCCGAACAACTCTATAAATACACGTAGACTAAGATAATCCTCGTTATACAGCGACTCCGATTCCCCGAGTTCCTCTACCTACTTTGAGAATAACATTCGTACTACTTACTACAACATATAATATTGATGCAAATCCATAAATACACAGATTTTTTTAAATTTAATTTTGTAGCTATTTCTCATTTTCTTAATAATTGAATAAGAACTACATATAAAAAACTTAAAGTAGACTTAAAGGATTCATGAAGGAAATACAACCCAATTATTGATCTATGCTGATGATTTTTTCCCTTAATAGGTATATTTCAATAATCAGCTTTTAGCATGCTATTATAACATATTATAAAACTATCATTATATAAATCTTGTAAAAAACATCAAAAAGAAAATTGTTTAGGGAGGTGTTGACCTCATTGGCAGCATCATGGGCATTTACAAGATACGGCTTCGCAGCAAAGGATGGCACGTGCGCCTTTTCTACCACTACTTAGACCTCACGATGGCTAATGCATGGCTACTTTACAAAAGAGTGTCTAAATACATAAACCTACCAGGATCTGGTCGTTTATCTTCAGCAAAAAAAAAATTCTAGAAGTAATTTTATAAAAACTACCGGTATTTATGTAGAGTTTTATGAGGATAGCTCACTGATAATATGCTAAAAATATACTAAAATCGAGAAAAAGTAAAAGATCTTATTGTTATTACGAGAATTAACCACCTTTAAAGTATATATATGAGCATTTCACTTTTTTTACCAATACTGCAGCATCCCACAACTTCGGAAATATATATTGTGATTTAAGACTAAATACTGTAATAAAAATGTTATTTATCTTAGAAACCCTTAAGCGTTTTCAGGTTTATTTCCTTTTTGTAATATGTAGTGTAATTTAAGTCTGTCTGTTTTGCGATATATTAAAAACTTTTATAATTGTTAAAAAAAATCTTGTCCCAAAAATAAAGGGATACAGAACACTTTTTTATGTTACTAATTTTCTAACAACATAAAATGTAAAATGTACTAAAATATGGTATTATTGTACGATATTATTGATAACATTTTAGTACAAATATAAAGTACGAATTAACCTCAAATCTTCGTTATAAACCATCGCCCAAAGAAGGGTCTAACTCTTTGCCATAGATCACATCCATATGTTACCGCGTTTATAAGGTAAATTGGTGCTTATTACTTTTCCTTTTAATAACAAGTAATTGTAATTTATAAAGATTTTATGCAAAATTTTATTATCATCGAGCTTAATAAGCTGCTTAAAAAGTGTTAGTAAGTAAAATTTTCCATTTATTATACTTATTTTTGGTTACTTTGGCACACATAAGTAACATATAAAGTAACAAGTGGAAATATTAAGGACATTTTTATATCCTGCAGATTATGAATATGCCAATAACTCCATCAAAAAAAATTAAAAAGTAGCGAGTGAAGTTGACAAAAAACCCAGAAAATTATAACGAACAGCAAAAAAATAGAATATAAATATAAAAAAAATATTTATAAAATATAAATACAAAAAAATTTCAGAAATTAATTTAGCAAAAAAAATAAAATAAGACAGAAGTGGACAATTATAACACGTTATAGAAGGAATAAAAGATCCAGAATGAAATAAATGATACATCAATAAATTCAGACATAGTTACCGTTTTGACGGACTCCGTGAACTTTGCAAAACCATTGACATATCGAACGTTATGTCAAGCATCACACAAATACTACTAAAAGAGATCCAATCTAATCTATTCTATTAGCTTACAAAAAAAATAATAAGGAAAGGGCAGCCATTAAGAGAATAGTAAGAAACTAAAAACTGAGGAGTTTTGGCGCAGGGGCAATTACAAAATGTTAGGTCTTTTTATTTTTAAAAATTAGGTGGTTTGTTGTCACTGTGGTGAATTTTAATCATTAGCATGTCCCAAAGTGATATTGACAAGATTAAATAAATCTATTTACGAAATAATCATAACAAATTGTTCAAACATTTTCATTTCACACTATATACCGCACATAGCAGGTTGGGCAGAGGGAACTTGGGAACCTAGTGTTAAGATACTCCGTTCCGTCCCCCACTTTCCACCGAATTTAAGGCATTGATTTGAATACCGGTACTCAACAGCGCGCTTTGCCTTACAAGAGCGAAGAAATGAGAATATTAAACATTTAAAATATTTCATTTCCTCGAGTGGCGACCAATCCCACAACCTGTCGCGTTTACAGTCACATACTTATACCCCTGCGCCACGACAGGTCTCATATAGAAAATGCATATATTATATATTCACAGACAGACTGATAAACACACACCATCAAACTCCGCTTCACGTAGGTGGGTTAAAAGAAAATATCATATTAAAAGTGCATTTATTCTTTCCAACACATCATAAGACTTTTTAAGTCTAAATAAACATTTTTCTAATCATCACATAATTTTATTTGATTAAAATTGATATAGTTGTATCTACTTAAAACGTTTAGTTAAAAAGATGAGAGCAAAAATATTTTTAATTAGTTAATAATATTCTATAAAAAGTAGGATATTAGTAAAGAAAATAATATATTTATTTTAAGTAATAGCTTTAAATTATATGATGATGTGATGGACTCAGGATATAGGAAACTTACACAAACCAAATAAAATTTAATCTTTACGTTTCGAATAGTCCAATAGTTACCACCTGGTCGGAAGGCAGTTCTGCTGGGAAAATCCGGTAAGAAATTCAACAGTTGCTCTTTTAAAAGTTACAATATTTTAAACATATCGTACACTGTCTTGGCGATCTTGTATGAAATTCTAATGATAAAACTTTAATAAGATCAATCGTTAAGTCTTATTACACAAAGCTATTTTTAAATCTATGAAAATGAGTAGAAAACGGATAAATATTGACATGAGTATTATTTTAGAGATATCAATCCGCAGTGTAAATAATACAAATATAATTTATACGTTAATAAAATATCGAAATTGCGCTGCGCTGCGAAATATGTTTAAAATTATTATCTAATTACAGTAGAGATGCAGTGAGTAGCTGGTTCCATATAGAATGAATTGACATAATATACAAATTTATTATAATATTGAAAACAATCACACAGAATATTTCAACACACATTCAAAAGTAGCCACCAGAAGATAGATATACCATATATAATAGATGAATACCATTAAATCTGATTACAGATACATTCTTTAATTAGAAACATTCTTTTTTTAATGAAAAAATCGTGTGAATAAATACGGAGCTATGGAACATTACACTATACTTTTCTAATTTTGGAAGATTAGGATTTTTTTAAGATCTCTATGTTAGCATTAACAATATGGCTAGATATAAGTTCATTGATTAGTAGATCACAGAATAATACTCAATAATACATTAATTAAAGTATTCATTCAGTAAAACATACATAAATTAGTTAGTTTAAAACATCGATAAAACCGATCGCCATTACTTCCTATGGTGAAAGTTTAACAAAGTTTGTGTTCTCGTAGAAAGATATTGAAGAAGTATTGTTTCTAAATCATTATACATAAGAATATCAGTACAGGAAACTCTTAGAGATTAATATACTTATATTTTGTAATATTTTTTTACTATATTTGATAATATCGGTTATTTCAAAACACAAATAAGCAATATCAATGCATTACAAGCTCCTATAAGAGTAAATCTATCTTTTACATTAAACCAGACAGCAAATGTTAGGTATAATTATAATATCATTATATAGCTCGAAGTGGGACTTAACCCACAAATATATATCATTTCCCTGAATAGGATTTACCAAAGACCCAAAAACTTCTTGTACAATTGAGTGAGTTTTATATACAAACCGAGCCATAAAACAGAATTAATTCACATCGTCTCAAATTAGGTGCAGCAGGGTGTAGTCAATGATTGTCAAATTCCGTTCTAAAAATGTTTTAAATAGTGTGTTTGATTGATTTAGAGTTTCTAATTTTTAACATTCTGATATCCCTTCAGGTAGTCACACACAGACAGGTTAAAAAGTAGTCTTTTTGTCTGAAGTGACCACAGTTAAACCAGGTCATTTGCAATAACAACTTATAAAGCATAAGTGATATAAAATATCAAATATTTTTTTTTTGTCTTCATTTGTCAGAAAGATGCGGATTTATCATTCTCATCTCGTATTCGTCGGCAACTAGTCTAGTTTCCCCTCTGCGGTTATTTTAATATAATCGCAAAGGCTGAAAAGACCCTGCCTTACAACTAGCAAATAAAATATGACTAATTTTTTGACGACGTATTTTATTGTACATTTATAGAATATAAATAAGGCTAAGGCTCGTCATGGCGCAGGGACACAAACGTGCGACTTAAACACGACAGGCTGTGGGTTCGATATCCCTGGAGGAAGTTAATATTTTTTTTTTCGTTCTGGTAACGAGCTAGGAAACTGAATTTCACCACTCAGCACGCGAATGCCTCAAAATCGGAAAATGGAGGACAAAAGTGTCTTAATAGAAGTACCTTAACACTAGGTACCCCAGTTACCTCTGCAAATTGAATAGAAATCGATGTATTGACAATATCTTAAAATTAAACTAAGAATCCATTACATTTTTTAGTGACCCTATACATGTAAATCTGTTTTCCGCCAATAAGGTCTCCAGTGCAAAGATTACATATTGTAAAATTATATGTTAAATTAAAGTTGTTTTTGTACCGGCACTTATCATATAAAGCGTGAAGTTTCTTATATACTACTTAGATAAATAACAAATGTAGCGCACGTTTATATTTAAAATGTTATCATAAATTATAGAACATTAAATAATTTTAAATAATAGTAAGTTTTACCATTTACCTTATATCAAATATTTTAAAATGTACCGTCATTACAAAATATTATATATAAGGTAAATGGAATGAAATGAATACTGTTCTTTCTCTAATAATATAGATTGGGTGTCGAATCCACAGACATTGATTGCAATGAAGTGTTTCCAATTACATCGTTAATGCGTGAAATGTTAAATAATGAAAATATAAAACTATTTATTCAATTCACTTTCGTTGAATAATAAACTAATGAAGAATTAATTTAGCGATTTTTAAAACATCTGTATTCACCTTATATGACTGCATCTAGTTAAAAGAAACATTCATTACATACGTCATTTACATATGTATACATATGTAAGCATTAAATAAAAACATTATTACATTCGATATATTGATACATTCAATACATACATAAAAATTGATTATTTCATATATATTACTTTTTATATTATCTAACAATAAAATACTGATCTGATTATGTAAAGTTATTGAAATCATTAAATAACTATTCGTCCAAGCTAAGAGGATCATCGACAAACACCTGATGAGATTTCATGTGGATTAAGAACGCCAGAAGTCGATCTTTATCTGCTTCATTTCCGCTGTAAAGATAAATATATAACTAAGATTACAATTATTAATAAATTATTTAACACTTGCAGGATTAAAGTGGAGTATTTGATAAAGAATTTGAATATATAATTTGGCGCGAAATATCACATGGTGAAATGTTGTATAACGTGCCAAATTATATATTCAAAACAAATCGTCAAATGCAGTCAGACATACTTCAATATCGCCAAAACAACGACGTTTACGTTTACCTATACAATACATAATCAACAGAAGTTATATCAAATTTTAGTCCATTTCTAATTATAATTTATATCTAACAAAATCTTAATATAAATTTAATTTATATAATGTATAAAATTTATGTAATAAATTCTGAAGGTTTATAACTTGAACAGATAAACTTACTCAATGTCAATTTCTATAGCCAAAGTAGTGTGGTGAGGTTTTCCTTCTTCATCTAGCCATCTGGAAAAAATGTTACAAATATATATATATTTTTATGCAAATATATGATAATATATGGTAGAAACCTATAGAGGCGCAGGGGCACGAAGTTGCAACTGTAAACGCAACAAGTTCTAGGTTCGATTCCCACGCGAAAATAGGAAATATTCAATATTTTCATTTCTTTGCTCTGTTATCAGGGTAAAATATAGTTTTATGCTTCGCCAGCTTAACACGCAATGCCTCAAATTTGCCGGAAAGTGGAGAACAGAACGGAACTAGGGACCCTGATACCTTCTGCCTACCTTGTCATGTGCGAGATAGAACGTGAAACTGAAGCTTTAACCTGGTATTACTTGGTAACTTAAGGGTTGACATTGCGCGTTGAGCGGTGAAACTCGCGCCGTGCTTTGCCCTGTTACCAGCGCGAAGAAATGTTTCAACCTGCCGCGGCCTCCACTGTCATACCAGGTAATACAGTAAAAAGGCAGTATAATGTTTATTATGTACACTCGCATGTTTATAAAGTAAAAGCCACCAGTGTATGAACTGTGACAATGTGAGATCTAGCAAGCATTCCAAATTCCTAGTAAAATAGAAAATGTCATTGTAAAAGGGGAACCGGAAAGTACTATCGTTTGTATGCGTGTCAATACTTTTTCACAGTTTATGAGTTCCATTAAAAATGGAGATGAAAAAATGGAGAAGTTGTATTAGAGACATTTAGTTTAAACGACTCGCTTAGTTGTAAAACCCTAAACCTTAAATTTAATAGAACAGGTTCATATCCACCATTGCATGCTTCTCGAGTATCATAAAGGTCGCAATGCATCAGCTGTTGCCAAAAATATTTATGTTGCTTACCCAAGTTCCTTAGATGTTCATATATACCAAAGATAGTTTTCTAAGTTCAGATAACAGATATTATTTTCTGTTATCTCAGTTTAGTCGTAAACTATTAGTTTTGCCGTTAAGATTACTACTAATAATTTTTTAAGACTTCTTTCTGATCGTCTCCTTGATTCAAAATCAATATAATATTCTTCATTCAATTAGACCATTACAAGCACTTTTGAATCATCAAATTACATAGAAATGTCTGTAGTGTCAGTCCTACAGGAAACTACCAATGGTGAGGAAGGCAGGTCTGCTGAGAAGAGCCGGCAACAAATTTAATAGTTGTTCTTTTCAACATCTAACTTAAAGTCAATGTATAAAGTAAATAGCTTAGCAAGAATAGGAAATATGTAACACTGGTTGAATTTTATTATTCATACATACGTGTACCATGTGTACAAGATTTTATAAATTTTTAAAGACGAAAATTAGGAGTGATCAGCTTCTTTTTACTTCTTGTATTAATATTATATATCACAGTTCTTTAAGTAATTGTGAATATTTTTGGCAACAGTAATATATTTTTACACATGTTGTGATGCAGTCGTAAAAATATCCGTTTTTTAAAATACTCTCAAGGATTCCCGAGCCCCAAGGTTGTAAATGGCCCGAACTGCTCTTTTATGATTTACGAATACAAAATCAAAAATATTACTTATTCAACTAGGGCCGTTTTACTTAGGCCGAAATATCGAAACAGTAGAAACGACGTTTCAACTGCTAACGTAGGATTCGATTTAGTGAGCGCGCCAACGTCTGCCAGCTGTATAAATAATTCGGAGTAAGAACTAGTCAAGTGACATGTAACGTCATAGACACACGAATTTTACCGCATCTGTGGTACTTCCGAAAACGACCTAGGTCATTTCAAGCATTTTTGACTCAAGTTACATAGAAAATGTCTACAGGAAGCCACCACCGGTTCGGAAGGCGGGTCTGCTGAGAAGAGCCGGAAAGAAACTCAACAGTTCCTCTATTCAAAATATAAATTAAAGTAAATATATAACATGATTAGCTTCCTGAGTGAGTACCAACAGCATTTAATCCCACGCATTTTAATCACGGTAATAATCTTGAATTGAGTAATATGCTTTGCCAAATAATATATTTTTAACTTTCACTTTAAATTTTAGAATTGGCAAGTCTAAAATCACTTGTGGAATTTTGGTATACGTACGTGTACCACGTCCCATAATAAAAAAATAATAAAAAATATTTTATTGACAATATTCATATTTACATCTCTATGGGCTACTAACTCCTAAGTAAGTATATACTGTGTTTTAGGAGTTAGTGACTTCCCTGTTTTACACCTTTGATTAATTGGTATTGTCTAAAAGTAAAGAAAAAGAAAAAAAATATACATATAATAACTCAAATATTCCCAAATCCGAAAGTAAATCAAACTGAGAGTAAATCAAATTAACTAAAAACAAAAACAAAAATACAACATATTATAAGCTAACTATATATATACATATTAGAAACTAACTATAACTTTATATTTGTGTGAATGTGTGTGTGTGTGTGTTGCATGTGTATGTGTGTGAGTATGTGTGTGTGAGTAAGTGTCCGTGAGTGTGTGATTAGGTACATACATATGACTGTTGGCAGTTGTCATTTTTGTATTGTCATCAAGTTTTCAGTGGTGGTGTAATCTAATGTATCCATTTTATACAATCTTCGTTTTTGCAGCGTACTTATTGCATGATTTTAATGAAATAATTTTGTCAGCCGCACTATATAATATGGGGGATATAAATTTATAATTTCGTCTCGCCAAACAAGATTTTAACCTAGGGAATTCATATTTATCCAACCTTTTGTCTGCTGTTGATATTTTAGTAGCAGTAGTGTGATGGTATAAAAGACCTATTAACTTTTTGAAAACGAAAACTAAGATAGAACACCTTTTATTGCTTTTATTTCTTGTATTGATAACATGTCTATCACTGTTCTTTAGGTTATAGTATATGTTATTCCGAACAAGAAATATATTATCATATATGTACTGTAATGGAACTGTAAAATACCCATTTCTTAAAAAAACTCTCAGGGATTCCCGAGCTCTCATGCTGTAAATGGTCGGAACTGCTCTTTTTTTGAATTACGAAGATATAGATTCGATATCTGCAGCATTGCTCCAAAGTAATATTCTATAGGACAATATGTTATAAAAATAACTAAAGTACACCAGCCGAGCAGTATCAATATCCGTAAACTGACTTGCTATTCTAACCTCCTAAGCAGCGAAGTTAGTCTGCGCGCAAGAGAAGACAATTGGGGGCTCTTGAAGTTTCGAATATAGGGTTAGTCCCAAAAAAATCAAGGCATCAGAAAAATTGTCCACTTTGTTTTCAATGCTTAAGTTAAACTTCTGTTTCTTAACGTTTGGCTTAATAAATTCTATACATTTTGTTTTCTGGGCGTTTAAAACTAAATTATTAACAGTAAACCAATTAAGTATTTGCGACAATTCACTTCGTCAATTCAATTCACTTCGTCCTTATTACGGTCTACTTTAAAAAATAAAGAAGTATCATCAGCAAATAGTATCACATCACATAGATTATAAACGCAAAAGAGAGGTCATTTATATGAATTAAAAATAATAAAAAAAACGCTAGAATCGATCCTCATGAGAAACCCACTTGCAGAAAGACACCGGAAGTCAAAGTACCGTGCTGAATTCAAGATTCTAGTGAAGATCCAGACTACACCCTTTTACGCCATAACGGCGCTAAAGTAATAAAAAACAAAAGGTAATTACATATCGCCGAACGTGATAGAATTCACTGGGTAGGAGGCCAGGTATCTCGGTCGTTTTGCGACGCCTGTCTCAGCGCTGGCCGCCTGCGCCGCGCCCAGCGTCGACCGCGTGATGTGCCAGAAGCCGCGGGACGCCGCGCCCACACCGTCTATCCTCTCTATCCTCACCCAACCTTTGGAAATATTAATCAAATATTACATTTATATAAAGATTTTTTAGTTTGTTACTCTTTTCTCGGTCACCGCCAAATTTTTAAGGATTGCGTATTCGTTTGAACGTTAACACCCGTTTGAAACTAATTGTTCATGAAATAATTGACAATGGAATCTGAAGTATTTCATGTTATTATGAATGTAATTTTATTCTGAATGCTCAGACATCGAAGTCCAAAATATACAGTCTCAAAATGAAAAACTGCGCTTATTTATCATATGTTCGATGTGCAACGTAACTATCTCATAAATGTTATAACTATTGGTAAAAAACTAATCTCGAGCTTGTAAATAGTAAATATTTCATTCAAATATATAAGGGTTATTTATTGCTAATTAACATATGAAGAAAAATATAAATATAAAAAATATTGAGACCCATCATGGCACAAGAGGCTGAAGCACATGCATGTGATTGTATATGATTCAATCCCCATTCGAAAAAATGATATATTTAATATTTAGAAATGAATTATTTAACATTTTCATTTCTTCGATGGCAAGGCAAAATGCGGCGTTGAGTTCCGCCACTCAACACAAAATGCTTCAAATTCGACGAAAAGTGAAGTATAGAACGGAGTGTTTTAACGCTAGGTTCCCAGGTTCCCTCTGTCTATCCTACTATGTGCGGGATACAGCGTGAAGGTGAGAAAAAAATCTTTACCAGCTAAAGTTTCGTCCGCGTCCGGTTGACAGTCACTGCAGTAACACTTGACTTGCCCCCAGGACACCGCCTGCCGCAATTCCGGGTATGGAAGCACTAGATAGTTCCAAAACTTCAGAACAAGGTGCAAATGTTCACATCCCTCCCCGAAAGCCTCCCATTCAGCTTCCAAACTCTGACCTTCAGTCCCCTCCTGATCCAAGCTGAGTATCCTATTAAGATAAATAAGGTTTTCGACGGCCAACGGCTCCGTGCAAAAGTCGTCGCGACGCGTCGACTCATCGATAGAGGACGACTGTTCCTCAGTTAAATCTGGCAAGTTTCCTGTCTCGAGAGTCAAAGCGTCCATTATCTCATTATCTAAATTGTCCACATCGTTCGCTTCAGGGTAGCGGTCGTTGTGGCGGATGTTGGTGTCACAAAACTGGTTATTCACCTCGTTGTCGTCGTGACTCGAGTAATACGCTAGACGGATCGTCTCTCTCAAGGACAAAGGCTCTGACAAACGGCAGAAGTCATGTGTAGACTGACTTCGTTGAACATTTCGAAGTGACGATTCCTTGTTGTCAGTGGCGTTCAGAATTAGACTGTGATGCATCACTCGACTCGGAGTTTGACTTTTTATCTCCAAGTTCCTCATTTCATTATCAGGTATTTGATTGAGTGGCTTCGAAGTGCGACTGGGGCCAGGTTCGATAACAGGGTCATATGCTTCCATCAGATTGTCCTGGCTGTATGCTTTGGTCTTTCTCTTCCTTCTAACTTCCACTCTCTCCCTCATCGGCGGTTCTTCATCTTCTGTATTTTCTACATTGATACCAGTGAGTGATTCCTCTTCTCGACGGTTTTCAACTATTACTGGCAAGTCTAGCGATGTGCCAGTCACCACTGTGTACGGATGCAATAGGACCGATACCTAAAAAAAATATAATATAATATACTTAGATTAATGTTTTTTACAATTTAAAGAACTTCAAATAATTATTGTTAAAAATAATTTGAACTGACTTGAGAAACTCTTCCGTAGAGGTCAATTAAAGGATAAACATGGCTGTATGACCTGGGAACAGCACCGATGACTCCAAGCACATTTCCATCGATGTCTACAACCAACTCACTATTGAATCGGAAATGTAGAGTTAACACCGACTGCTCAGCAACGTCATCGAGTTCGGTAGTGACGTGCGTTATCAACTGTAATTAAATCGTATTCAACTTATTAATACTGGTTTACTTAAAGCCAAAAGCTCCCCGACAATCGTGTGGTCGTTATGGGTGTGGATATTTTTTAGCGATTTAACTGTCTAGACGAATATACTAGACGTGTATGTGGAAGCACAATTATTATATAAGTTTAGGTATAAATAACCTTTTTCTATTATATCTCCATAGGAGTTCCAGGGGAACATGAAGAACGGGATGTGAATACGGTGCTGAATGTGGTTGCTGTCACGTTTTATACTTACATTAGTTCCGTTATATTGCAGGTCACTAGAGAGTATCCAGGCAGGAGGGTCTAAGCGCATGGCACACTCCGGGATGTTCTCAGAGGGCAGACACGGCACTCCTCCGATCGACAGGCTGCCGTCCCAACTGTCGTCGATTTTGTCCACGCGAAACTGTTATTATACAATTATGGTTTTATTAGTAAACATAAATTACAATTCACTCTCTCGAATAATCGATCAACAGTTCGCGATGACCACAAGTTAATTAACGATCGATTCTTCGCAGTCGCCATGACTAAATAAGCAATCGATACTTCGCGATCGCAATAATTGAAATTTTAATTTTTCTCTAATTTACTTAAATCATGAAAAATATTCCTGTTTAAAGAAACACACATTAAACAATATTTATAAGTATTTTTGCTTCTCCCTAAAACAGCGACATAGAAGAAAGTATTGTTTTACTTAAATAAACTTATTTTACTTAGTTGTGAAACAACTAATTACGTTAAAGATTAAGAATAAAAAAACATGGCAGTTATAAAACTGACATGGTACCTGCTGACATGGTCATTTTATGAACGTTCGTCTCAGTGTACGTCCTTGGACTTTTTTATCCTATGAAGGTTCCTTTGTGCCTCTATTGCGTTTATTCCTTCCTTTTTCCGCTTCTGCTATACTTACTCGGTACTATGAATCTTTATATGGTAGATGATACCCATCACAGGATCATAATATTTTTTATCGTTACTTTAAGATTGAATATTAATTACGATTACGAAAATTAAATTGTTGTAAACATTGCCATCCGTACCGTGATATAATATAGAAATATGCAATACAATTCGTATTAAGAACGAAAAAGTAATACCGACGTTGAGTCCATTTTATAATAAAATTCACGACTTTATTTATAAGAATGATATAAAAAAACATTCGCTTTGCTATTTTATATCAGGATACTGGGGAATAGAACGGAGTGTCTTAGCACTACGTTCCCAAGTTCCCTCTGTCTACCCTGCCATGTGCGGGATACAGCGTGAAGCTGAGAGAGAGAGAGAGAGTATTTTATAACAAGAAAGATACATAAATATACAGAATAAGCCAAGTAAATAAGCAATTCGCCGTGCAAAAAATAATGTATTGTATGTTTCTTTGTAAGGGCTGTCGTGGCGCAAAACGGAAAACAACAACAACAAAAAAGTATGTGACTTTAAACGCGACTGGTTGTGGATTCCATCCTCGCTCGGAAATGAAACATTTAATATTTTCAACTTAAATTTTTATTTCTTCGCCCTTCGGAATAAGACAAAGCGCGGCGCTAAGTTCCGCCACTCAACACACAATGCCTCAAATTCTGCTGAAAATGCGGAACGGAACGGAGTATCTTAACACGGGTCCTAAGTTCCCTCTGTCTACCCTGGCCAGTGCGGGCTGTACGGCGTGAAGCTGAGCGAGTTTTTTTATAATGGGAAAAATAAAACTGACGTGTACCTACGTTTCATTATAGTTCTTTATATTCGTATGTTCATGATGTTGAAACACATTTTTAAATATACCCAAAAAGATAAACATTCGCAGTGCGATTTTTCATAAAATGCTTTCGCAATGCGATATTTTCATAAAATACTTTCGCAATGCGATATGTTCATAAAATACATTCGCAATGCGATTTTTCATAAAATACTTTCGCAATGCAATTTTTCATAAAATACTTTCGCAGTGCGATTCTTTATAAAACTCTTTCACGTTGCAATTTTTATAAAAAATACATTCGCTGTGCCAAGATAATTAAAATAATAATTGAATCATTGAAATACTAACTACTTATACATATATGTTACTGTCAAATTTAACATGGAAAACTTTTGCGACTACATGTTTAAAGTAAAACATTCAAATCATAGGAATGTTAAACTAGTCAGATAAAACAACAGGTTATACCCGAGGGAAGTATTCAAAAACAAAGTTAAATATAATTAAAGTAATTAAAAAAAATTATAAAAGTTTCATCAAGTTAGAAATCAATCAATCGAATATTATCATAATTTCTTTTAAACATAATTTCTATAGTTAAATGACTAGTGTGGAGTGAATAATATCAGTAGACAACAGTTGGACCTGTATTATAAGCTATTTATACATAATAGCCACTATCACTTGATATCAGTGACAGCGCGCTGAAAAAAACATCAACCCCAACCTACTCTATACACTACAATAACCAATATTAACGACATTTGGCTATGTCATGTGATGATAGTGCAACCGATCTATTGCTATATGTCTCTATATATATGTCTATATGTCTATATATATGTCTCTAGTTCGAAAATTATACACCAGCAACCAATTGCTAGTGTAATTTAATTTTTAATTAGAAAAGAACAAAATAACCATAAAAAGAAAAATCCATACAAAATATGACGACAACAAGTAACAATACGATAGAAGAATTATACAGGAAAAAAATATATACACAAGAGTAAAATTATATTCTTATGACAAGAAATTATAAATCTAATATGTAAATTCTTCTTGTAATATATAAATTCTTTGAACACATTTAAATAAAAATAAATAAATTAAAATTAATAACTTTTTTTCACGCTGTATTCCTGGTAAAGGCCCTCTGCCTTGGGAACTTGGGAACCTAATCTTAAGACATTCTGTTCCGTTCTTCACTTGCCGCCGAATTTAAGGCATTGCGTATAGTGTGGTGATATTTTGGTTACAAGAGCGAAAAAATGATAATATTAAATATTTCATTTCCTCGAGTGGGGATCGAACCCAGAAACTGTTGCTTATACAGTCGCACGCTCGTGCCCCTGCGGCACAACCTCTCAACTAATAACTAAATAAGTTCTTGATCTTTCATTTATACGGCCCTCTCTGGCGTACCTTAACAAAAAATAAGAACCAGCAAAGAAAGTACAAAAGACAAAACTTACGATGACACGATATGATGTAGACTACAAAATAATTAATAAAATTATTTGAATATTTGAAATATATTTTGCAAAAGAATAAATTGCAAAATTAATCAGAAATAAGAAAGTAATATTAACATTGAAAACATTTATTTCTAAATATTTGTATGGCCCCCTTCACGGACTAACCACAACGCCACCATAACATATGTATTTACAAGGTATAACAGCATCCAATAAATATACAAACCTAACGCAATTTTTTACACGCCAATTAAACATTATTTTTAAGATATGCCATTTCATAATAAATCAAAGTAGGCCTTAAATCTACGCCATGGCGTCCAATATCATAATATATAATCAAACCATTATAATACAGGTTTCTTGTACTTCACTCCACGCTAATGTTTACACTATACTATACGCCAGCGACAAATATTTTAACCATTTGCTTATTCTATTAAGTGACAATAGTTGTAGATTAAATTAATTATAGAGCGCAAATGGTTAAAATAAACTTTCTTAAATTATTTAAAATATTTTTGAAACTTACCCTAAATCTGTGTCCCCTACGTAACGGTTGACTGACTATCGCGACTGCATCTTGATACCCCGTTGTGCGCATTGCCACCGTGTCTATTGGCCAAAAATTATACATTAATAAATTTAAGCTTACCTACATAATTAGAATATCAAAATCTTAAAATCTTTGCAAGGTTTATTATTTTAATTTAGGTAGGTAATTTTGTAACGTAAATCTTGAATTTCTTATTCTATTTACTAACTATGTAACGCATTGAAATTTACATTTCTGACAACTTTAATATATATTTACATAACACTCAAATGATCATTTTAATAAATTTGTAAATAGTTCATACATAATTGACTTATTCCTAGTAACTTTACCAAATTTTCAGAGTCCTAGTATTTTTTTTCCCAACCTAGTTACCTACTTTTGAGAATAAAACCTAGTAATTTCTGCCAACTAGACTTACTAAAAAGATAACCGGGAATTTGGATAAACATATCCACTTAATTATTTTATAGATAGTCATTGTTCGTTTGAGATGTGTACCGCAAAAAATTATCCTCCTTGACGAATATGAATCTATATTATACATAAGCCTCAAGATGAAGCAAAAGCTGGAAATCTCGGCATTTATTGTATATTGTGATAAAGCCTTTACCGATATTACCTCTTTAGGTAAGGTAACTTTTTACGTTCTTTGAAGTCTATTGGGAATATATTTACTACCGGTAAAACTACTGGCGGTAAAATTTAATTACCTGAACTGCAAAGTTTAATATTTTTCCCGTGAATATAATGAAACGTATACGGCAAGGCGGCTCTTCTACGGCGCGGCTCCACTGGAACCAGGGTAATCATTGAAGAACTTAAGTCCGTCATATCGCTCATTTCTTGAACCTCGTGCACTTCCTCTGTATCCTGTTTTAGTTGTCCATTGTCATTTGGAACTGGAATGTTCGTAAATATTTTTTTATAAAAAATAGCAGCGTTGTGTTATAGTAATTTAGATGCACGCTGTATAAATTTATATGTTTCTTTCACCACAACAAATCTTTAGGTAATCGTAAAAAATAATATTAAAAACTTACTAGTTTGAGGTAACGCTACAACAGGATTTCCTCGTGTCACAGCTTGTATCTTATATACTGAACCAAAAATCTCCATTACAACGTACACTTTCTAAAATAATTAATATAAAGTAATTAATATAATTTATCCTAAAATATTATTTTTCTTAAATATTTATAGTTTCTACTTTAAAAAAATATAAAATCTTAGACATTCTCAAAAAATATATAGGCTTTTTTTAAAAATAAATACATTCACAACTTTTAAGAAGAATAGGAGCATTGAATCTTTGTCTAACTAGAATGTTTTCTATATATACTAAAGCTAAGAAGAGTGTTTGGTCACGCAATGATTGCGAAGCCGTACCAAAATAAGCGATTCAATTCAATCAATATATTAATATAAACTTGCCAAATAATATTATAGAATTTAATTTATAATTGAAAATGA
This sequence comes from Eueides tales michaeli, assembly GCA_018249855.1. NCBI lineage: Eukaryota > Metazoa > Arthropoda > Insecta > Lepidoptera > Nymphalidae > Eueides > Eueides tales. The sequence continues at coordinate 22,230 of DWMZ01000033.1, forward strand.
TGATGGACTATAACTAGAAAAACACAAATAATTTAATGAACTCTTAGTCAGGTAAATGAGTAATATAATATTTTTTAAAGTTGTTACTCACATCCGGAACTTGTTCAAAGGCAATGTCGAGTAACTCACAGTTGTAATATATAAGTACTCGATTGTCGGCTGTTTTCTTTAGACCAACGCGGTCCCCAGTCCTTAGCCATTCAAATGAAGGGACAACTCCTTTCAAATCCTGCTTCCTCGTCCCAGGTTTAGAGTAACGCATATATCGTCCTGCAAACATTTATTACATTTTCATACGAAAATTTTAGATCTATCTTTTCTTCACATTAAGAGGTTCAGCAAAATTTTGTATAAATTGAAAAGTTATATATAGGTTTAATTTGTAAAGCTATTTGATGTGTATTAGAAAAAAATATTGTTTTTTATATTTATTTTATAAAACAGATGAAATAGTAACAAGAACTACCGTCAATATATGCAGTGTAGTGTGGTAAACAAGCGACAGAGGGCGGCAGGCTGCGGTTGACGTGCGCGTTCAAAATGTTCACGTCGGTCACACCCATACGAAAGCTGCCTGCGTAGCTGTACTTGCATGCCACTATCTTTATCTAATCAAACAATCAATTTGTAGCTAAATTGTGATACACACATATACTACAATTTTGAAACACTATTCTTTGAATTTTTCTGTATGTTTAAGTATGCCTATATCAGCAATAACTAATATCACCTGGGAAGAAAACAGACCATAGAATATCGCATAAAAACGACGATCTAATAAAATTTTAAATAGTTTTTTTAAAATTTTAACAGTACTAAGACTTAACGAAGTCTCAGTTACATATTTATGTGAAAGCCAAATTAAATTATTGTCCACAATAGGATTCAACGAATTTTAAAAACACATTAAATAAGTGGTTTGCCGCTACGTATCTGCTATGTATGTCAGAGACCTTTGTTTGATGTGTATTAAAAAAAATCAAAACAACAAATCACAATCTAGAATAGGATACATAAAACTGGTTAACAATTAAGCACTGCCTTTTATAACAAATTCAATGTAGAATTATAGATTTACATTAAAATTCAATAATATTACAATTCAAAATAAATATATTTCAAAAAAACTCGTATAGAATGTTTTTACACACATATAAATTAATAGTCTTCATAGAAATATTTTGTATTCACAGGAATTTTCAATTTGGAAAGAGAAATTAGAATATTTAGCAAGAATGTAATTTTCCATATTAGATAGATATACTATACATTATATTCTATAATATACAAATGTAATTTAATAATAAATTATAAAAATAGCATAGATCGATGATAACTGGAGGTGGTAAAGTTATATAAATTGAAAATGCTTGAATAGCTTCAAAATAATAGTTTAAAATCATATATACGGCACACAAAACGGTTACCCTCGGTAAGTCGAAGGCCACAGAGCGCTCATTACGCATAACTACAGCCTAATTTCCAATACATTTCGTCATTCGTTTGAACTATATATTTATAACATGAAAGAAGAAAGCATAAAACTATAAGATATAGTAGTAATTCGAAAAGCAATAAACGAAACATAACTACGTAATCAAGAACTGGTAAGAAAGTCATATTTCTTTTTGCAACAACATTTTTGTGTAAGTTGACGGCCACAATGCGCTCACTTTTCATAACTGTAAGTAATTGAAAAGTCAGCGGACTGTAACCGCCTAGTGTTCCAAAACACAGATATGTATAAAATATATTATTATCTTCCTTTTAACCAATAATACCTATATTATAAGATTTATTTACGATAAATATAATAATTAAATAAGTACAATATTAAATCCAAGTGCAAAGAAGCATACATCAACAGAATCCAACTTTTTTTTAATAGTTTAGGTTGTAACAGAAAAATAAACTAAAGAAAATATAAGAAAAGAATTTCGTTGATGAGTTTCATGATAAATATAATTTCTCTCATTCCAACCGAAAAAAATCTGATCCTCAACAAGAGTTCATATATCGGATGCAGATTTTTTCTGTTCAGAGATATTTTCTTGTGTAAGTTGACGGCCACAGTGCGCTCACTTTAAATAACTAAAAGTTATTGGAAAGTCAGCGGACCGTAACCGCCGAGAATCCCAAGGTATCCTGCTAGGTTAAATACACTGCTGTTGTCTTCTTAAATGAATAAAATATTATAGACTGAACCTAAAATTAAAAGAGAACAGTAGCAATAGAATCACAGTAGATTAGTAATACAATTTATAAGTGTAATATCTAATACAAACATATCATAGCAAGTAAAAATAATAATTCGAGTCGAAATATTCATATTTAGCAGATAGTAACATAGTATTTTTTTTAGTTATACTTTATATATATATATATATATATATATATATATATATATATATATATATATATATATATATATATATATATATATATGTATGTGTGTGTGTGTGTGTATTTCCATGATCTATTTTGCTCCCACGATTGTTATCCCCATATCATTCAAACAAGAACATCGTATATAAGTGCATACTATAGTCTAAATATAATTTTATGATATTCATAGATAATTCTGTACACGACTAAGTCTATATGATATACAACTAATGCTACCTCAAATATCTCTCCTATAGCAAGATGACATGAGCTGAACACTAGAGCCCCCATAGGATCAGGAGTGATACGCCTCGCTAGAGAGTAGTCGTGCATTAAAACAATGTTATCACCACAATATTCCGAGAAACTCCTGTTAAATGATAAAAGAATACATTTATAAATAATATATAAGAAAATATACTTTGATAACGGTGAACCTCACATTTGCAAATAATATATTGATTATAATTGTATTTTACGTGTGACATCATCATTTAAATTTTAATGTTATTTATCTTCAAAAGGTTAGATTTGAATAAAATATCTTTCGTCTAAACGTATACATGTGTTTATTAAATCTAAGTCAACTATTTAACAATAATGAATAATGAAGACAAATTCTTAAAAGACTAACGTACTTACCAATATGGCGGCGGAGGCGTAGCAAGAGCTCGAGATGTACTCAATATCGAATTATCTGAATTACATCCATTGTAATTGAAAGTTCTCTCTTCATTTTGAAGTATAGTAACCTAATAAAAATAAGTAATTTAAAATGTTTAAATATAATATTTTGTAAGCAAACCTATTCTTGTGTAACTTAACGTACCTGCGTGCACTGGCCGTATAGATCGACTACAGCATATATGTTGAGATGGGGAACATACCAAGCCTTGCCCATATCCATACCGTCCAAGTAATAGTGTAGACTACGATCAGCGTGCCACATCATTCCTAAAAAATAGCATCTTCACGCTGTATAAAAGCGTAAGGCAGATGTAGCCTAATGTCAAGACACTCTGTTTTTCACGCGCCGTGTTAATTAGTGACAATGTGCATCCAGTCAGTAACATTGACTGGAGACAAGCAACGTCTAGACAATTCATAAAAGCGGACCGCTAAGTTTCTTGTGCATGATAGTAAAAGCTATTTATTTTATTTGGTTTATAAAGCAGTAATATTGGGTAATATAGCTTATGATTAGTGATTTCCAATTTTATATTCATACTATAAAAGTACACAGAATTTATTGTCTCAAACTCGTGTTAACGAATTTTCGAAAGAACGCTCTTAGAAAGACGTCAAAGGACATTTACGTGTGGGTGTCCTCTGAACAATTAAATATCCACGCCGCATAAGACCAAACATACATATATAGAATAACAAAGACAATAAGTGAGTAAATGAGTAATAAAACACAAAGAAATGTTATTATTGATAAAATAAAAAATAAATCCTAACCAACTCTGCTGCCAACAGTGAGTGTGTCTAAATCAAGCGGGTACCCGCTACGCACACATTCTCCGTCTTTCATCATGGCGGCTCCACTTAATATGTAAGTATCCCAGTTGAGGTCTGTCGCGGTACCGGCCAGACCATTAGTCTCCAAATCGTCTGGTCGTATAGCTGTCACACCTATATATAAATTATATTTAGTTTTTAAACATACTTGTTTTCTTATATAATAACCTAAAAGCAATAAGAAAATCTTAATGTATTGACTCACAGTCAAGTGTTTTTAACTAAGATAATATATGTTAAAATGTATAAAAAACTATATGTTATAACTGCACACGAAATAAGGTTTTAAAAACGCTCTTCAAGGTAAGTAGAGCCCAATTTTGGACAATACGCATATAACATAGTACAAATGAAATTAGCCATGAAAATTCGCACCTATTTCCAAACTACCGATCCAACAGTCTACCATGGAGTCTATACGCAATTCAAACATATCGCACTCGCGGAGCGGTCGCGAGCTGAACAGGACCGCGTCGTTAAACTCCGAATATACGGCCGCTCTAGACGCGGTTAAACGCGTCCTACTGAGCCTCGCGTTACGTCCATGCACGCGATGGAAGCACATTTCACTGTGAAAAGTTTTACATTTTTTAGATTTACGCTGTATCCCGCTTAAAGCAAAATAAACAAAGTAAGACTTGTGTTAACACATTCCGAATTTACGAAATGAAAATTTGATGAGTACCATCATTATTTTATTTACTTACTGACTGTTGATTTAGTCTCCTTGTGTATTAGTAGGTATAGTATTGGCATTGAGTGTTTAGTAGCGGAACTCAACGTCGCGCTTTGCCTTATTGCCCGAACGAAGAGATGAAAACATTAAATATTTAAATTAGTTTTAATAATTCATTTTAGATTAAATAATTCATTTCCTTCAGTGGGATCGAACCCACAATATGCTGCGTTTACAGTCACATACTTGTGCATCTGCACCAAGCCTCAGACACCCAAATTTCTTTATATACCAACCCTCCTACAACGAGGTGAGTGCTTACCGCGTTGTATGGAAATCGCGCTATAAGAAACTCGGAATTGTGCCGCGTTATATGGAGATTTTAACGGAAACCGCGCTGTAAGAGTATCGTGTTATACGGGCTCTCGCAAATTCAGCTCCGCGTTATATATATATATATATATATATATATATATATATATATATATATATATATATATATATATATATATATATATATATATATATATATATATATATCCGCGTTCTTAGAGTACTACGTTATAGGAGGGTTGACTGTGTATTATTCTCTTTCTTTTACTAAAAATTTTTTGATCAAAAATAATGCTTAAAAAAGTTCTATATAGAAATTTATATCTTGTTTTAATTAAAATTCTATATACTATAAAAATATTGTTCTAAGTAAGCAAATACTTACGGATACGTTGTAACATTCGAGTCTGAAGATATTGGCGATTCCGGGGAACATTCCATCGGTGGTGAATAAGAATCGACCAACGTCGCTTGTGCTACACGCCCATATAAATCTATAATACATTTGCCGCAAAATAAAAAACATTAATAAAATATGTAAATTTACTATATTTATGTAAAACTTATTTTTGAATTTGAGAACTATATCTACGAACCTATAACCCCGAAAACGTGTTCAGGGATATTAAAAGCGGCGGGACCTTGATCCACTCCGTTTACAAAAAAATGTAAAATACCCATGTCTTTTCTCATCACTCCTACAGTATCTCCTTCCTGTCAAAAGAAAATAATCTGTTTTTTTAAATAGAATTGTTCATTTATTTCAAAGGAACAAACAAACAATAGCTTTACGGTGTATCCCGCACACGGCAGGGTAGACAGAGGGAACTTGGAAATCTAGTTTTAAGATACTCCGTCCCATTCTCCGCTCTCCGTCGAATTTGAGGCATTGCGTGTTGAGTGACGAAACTCAGCGCCGCGCTTTGCATTGTTACCAGAGCGAAGAAATTGAAAATATTAAATATTTCATTTCCCCAATTGGGGATCGAGCCTACCGCGCTTAAAGCCTCATGTTTATGTTCCTGTGCCACGGCGTCAATACAGTAAAATATAAAATTATAAAACAATCAAATCTATGTAAAAACTTACTACATATCAAAGGGAGAAAAAAATTATACCTGGCTAGAGACCTGTGACTTGCTTTGCCCACTTGAACTACACAATTATTTATTTATTTAACTGAATAACCTACATTTTAGACGATAATCTATATTGAAAAAAAAATAGTTTAGAAAAAAATTACTAGTGTAACTTTTCTATTTATCAAACAAATGAAATAACAAACAAAATGTTAAGGGCAGTTTGCCTAAGTACCACTCAGAAAACATGCATGCATGCAAATAGATGAATTTGATTTAGGGTATACACAAACGCTCGGACAAAAACAAAAATTAAAAATATCTTTTTTTTATTGGGTTCTACACTACGGATGAATTTATATGTGTAAATAAAATTTATACTTGAAAATTTGTTTCAATAGTATATATAAGTTTGCAAGTCTTACCACTAGTCTGTTGAGATTTCTAACGTATCGTGGTATTATTATGGTCGCATCTCTTATAACGTCCTCTCCTGACATTACCCAAGTGCCTGATCTGAAAAGTTTATATTCTATAAAGAATTTGCTTATTGTACAAAAGTATAAATTACTTACCGTACATTTGTTAGTATGTACTGTTACCTAATATCAGACAGCCCAGATAGTTTTTAAATAACTAAGATTAAATTATGAAGCGATTCTGTATGTACATGAATGCAACTACATATGTTGTGTGCAATAGGTGGTAGAACATCTTATATTAATTGCTCAGTTTTTTTAGCTACACACTGTAATTCACATATAGAGGGAGACTAATTAGGTCATTCTTCACACCTGACGTACCGCCAATATTTTTGACATTGCGTGTTTTTTGACGAGCTCCACCATTCAGGTGGAGCTCGTCACTTGTCTTTTTATCATTACGAGTAAATGATGATGTCTCACTGCGTCACGAGGGCCTAAATAATTAATTACATACATATATTATTTAGGTAAAAAACAAAACTCACTTGGCGTTGCTCATTTTGAATGGTACTTGTAAATCATTTGAAGCGTGCTGCGTGACTCCTATCTCAATGCTTCCAGCCCACTTGGGGATGACCAGATCGAGTCGCACTTGGAACAACTCGTTGGTGCGTAGCGTTCTGTTCGTCATTACTACGCCGTTGTTGAAGAATTCGAAAGCACTATTTTGTGTCAATATAAGTATATTCATTAGTGACAATTTTTATTTATTTAAATAAAGAAATGTTTTGTTACATTTCGTTTCACTGATTGCATCGTTTTTGCACCAAGGTGTTCACTAAGCATACAAGTATGTTAATTATTATATTATGTACTATTACTTTATTATTAACTATTACTGCAACTAATAAATAACTAGTTTGGTATGATTCTTGTATCACCACTGCGTCTGTGTGCGTAATATATTATATTTTTTGATGAAATATCAATACTGTATTGCCATATTTAAATCATTGAAAGTTGAGACACATATTGTAGTTATTTATTGTTTTTTAATAAATCTGTATATTTATTAAGCTCTTTTTTTACTATGACTGAGACAAAATACAGTCGAAGCTATGCAGCATACAAAGTTGAAGTTTTTACCCCTAAGACAAATGCAAGTAGTGAAACTAAATGTCCAATGTTATAATAAAGTTATACTTACTTAGGCCTATGAGCAGTCTTACCATCGTTAATAATAATAACATACGAATCACGCAGCGTATGAAATAAAAGGCTATCTTCGTCTATCCTCGGCCTGAACCTGCCTATGAAAAAAAATCACTTAAGAAAATAAAAAGTTGAGAGGTAACTGAAACATTACTCCGGTAATAAATATCACATTTATCATTGCAAATTTCAAAACATTAATGTAACGCAATTATTCTCGCTTATTGTAATATGAATTTTATATGGAATCAAGAGAATAATATTGCGTTCCTGCGTTTTCTAGTATCAATTGATTTATTCTGAAGACAGTTGAATTCAAAAAGTAATAAGTTCACATTAACACTGATGCACTGGACCGTAAGAATGCTAAGTAGTAACCATATTACATAACTTTTTTCTATTTAAATTACTCACTAGGAGGCGCAGGCACGTCGACGATGCTAGATATTGTTGGAATGTTGTGAATATTACTGTCGATATCCTCACATAAGTCTACAATTGATACCTAAAACAAAAGGGCGTGGTGAATTAAAAGCAATCTGTAATTTTCCTTCAAAAGGTTACATTTTAAAATAAACACAATAATTTTTTTACTCTATATTATCACCCCTGATCACATTAATATTCTATTAAAAAGTTTCCTATTAATATTTGTTTCATTAAATAGGTTCATTATATTGTATAGTAAAAGACAAATTAATTAGTATCGCCCGTAGTGAATTAATGCATGGCACTGCACTTACTTTTGTACTCTCCCTTCAATATGAGATATTAGGGTAGCCATACGTATTGTATAAAATACAAAATTTTAAAAATAGTTCTTTATATTTTAGATAATTTTAAACATATAAGTTACATAAAAAGAAAAAAGTGAAATTGAGTTAGTATCTCATCCTATACCTTTAGTTATATTTTTGCCACCTACTTTAAGATTACTATATCAAGTTGGAATGAGGTGAAGAGCGACAGTAGGTGTAGGGTCCTAAATTAAAATTATCTAGTGGTCGTCCAGCGGCCACAGTAAGGCCACAGTCGTCTACCGTATATAACGACTGATATTCGTAAAACATAAATATATCACATAAACAATGTATATTGATGTTACAGTTTTATTAGCACATCCGGCATCATGAACAAGCTCTCTAGTCGCTAAAGCCTTGTTCATTAAAATTAAATTAAGACGCACTGGTGCATTTAACAACACTGTAACACTAATTACACTTGTGTTATATTACTGATATAGACTATAATCTATATCACAATAAACTATAGTTTATTGTCGCTTATTTGTAATATAGCATAGAGCATTTATGTGAATGTAAATTTATTAAGAATTTTTACGATTTGATCTATATTTGTATTATTTTCAAACAGTCGATAAAACGTAAGGTGATATTGGAATAATAGTAAGTGAAGTTTTTACTAAGTCTTACAAAACTCTACCTTTTCATTTTTATTATTACAAAATAAATAGTCCTATTTTAACAGATAGACACTTATAAATATTTAAGTAATTTCGTATTTTAAGATGATTAGTTCAGCAATTCTATAATAAGATAACATAATAGCATGTTATTACTATGGAATAGAATAGCAAGAAAACATCAGGCCATCAATAATAACGCACTTTATAAGATAAGAAATAAAAAGATTATTTTAATTAGCAATTTTTTTCAAGTTAACGTTTATAAAGAACAAATAGGTTACTTGTTTATTTTTACTTACTTACCTTGACAGTCATTCCATAGAGGTCCACGACGCCCCACACTTGCTGATCTACTTTATCTGTAGCAACTCCTTGATCAACGCCATTTATAAAATAGTGTAATTTGCCGTTGGATTTTCTCATCATACCTACTGTATCGCCCTCCTAGAATTTATTATAAACATGTTTTGTTTGTTAAATCATAAAAATCTCACATTTTCACTATCTAAAGAAAGAAACATATTTTGGGTTCCGTAACTCAAGAGTTTATAAGTCTGTCCAGACAATGGTCTGGTCTAAAGGACCGTAGACCTCAAAATTAAATATTATTTTTAGTATGATACTTCCACGCTATCCCAAATGAAATGCAACCGAAAGATTTCTAGAAGCATTTATGCATTGTTTTTGCCGCATTTGTTATGAAATTCACCGAATAATTAAAACCTATAGGGAACTTTCCATGGACCTACAGTTATGAAATTTGGCACGAAGCAAGAACTTACAATACAAATTTGAAACAATTAAAACTAATTATAAAAATTATACAACAGGTGTTGTATAGGTAATGTACAAAAAATCATAACAAGGCCATATTATGGCTTATAACGTTTGTTTTTTAAAAAAAACAATTTACTTACTCTAAGTTCATCAAGATTGAAGTTGCCATACTCCATACAGCTCCCATGTCCATTTAATAGCACCTTGCAGCCTGACATCATTATAGTACCAGTATCCATATTTGTCATAGTGGATGGAAACCTTATTGTAGCAGGATTGTGAGTGGTTACCCCGACCTACAATATATTATAGCAATTTACTATTGAACACTATTTTATATTCGAGTATTTTGCAAGGAAAAGTGATATCTGTCACACATCACATTTTTTTTCTATAATTTTAGCAATATTGCATAAGTCTACGTCAAATCCAATAAAAAGCGCTGATGTGAAATGATGCCATAATATTCAAAGAATATCCACTACTCTTTCCATATTAAAACAATTGATTTACAAAATTAGATTACCTCTATACTTCCACTCCATTTATCGACAAGTCTGTCTATGCGAATTTCAAATAACTCGTTATCGTACAGAGGTCGGTGCGTCATCACGACACCATTATTGTAATCATCTAGCGGTCGGGCTCTTTCAGCGGTCCTATTTTAAAAAAAATCATGTAAATCTCTATATAACGAGAACACACCATTCACAAATTTGTTACTTGAATAATAAAAAAAAACCAAAACAATATTGTAGATACTTACTTGTTATTTGCCGATAGTTTCACTAGTATACCACATCGGGGGTGAAATCTTAATCGATCATGGGCAACTGCAAAAGGACGAATAAGGAATACACATGGGAATGAGAGGTTTAATTGATAACAAGTCCGTTATATCAAGAAGGATGAATTAAACTTATATTTAAAAAATAAATTGATGTTTAAAGTGTTTGTAATAAAACTTACCAATGGCACAAGCACCTTCTGCTGGAAGGGATATGCAAACGTCTTGTCGATCTTTAGGATATGACGTCTCTGGAGCCGCCACTGCATCCTCGCTGGAAGTCAATGTGTCGTCGTTGTTTGGATCTTCTTCGATCTATGATGTAGACAAATAATCTCCTTAATAAATTACATTAGGCTCTGTAATTTTTCAACATGCATGTCAGTTAAATTAATATTTTTTTTCACTTCAGTTAACTGAAACAATAATGCAAACGTATAAAAAAATATAAATATACTTTAATAATGTCCTTAAAATCAAATAAAAATAATATGAAAATGAACAAAAAGCTACGCACTTGGTCTAAACTGCTTTCCATAATTGTTCTCATACCACTAGTATGTATAATAGAAACTTGCACACATTGTCCATACAAATCAATTACGGCAAATAATCTTGAAGGCAAATCTCGAGCAGCAATGCCTAAGCATCTATTATTAACATAGAACATTAGCTCTCCCTGAAAATTGTGGGAAATAAATGAATTTCATAAATTCTTTATAAGCATACGATAAATAGTTAGCCTATCATTAATAAAACATAGAGTGACGCTTCAAATGCAAAACCTACCTCGAAAGTGGTTTAGAACTGCCGAAGAACTTAACTTTAGCGTATATTTTAATATAATTCGTTTTGGTAAGGTACTTTACCTTGCAAGATCTCATAACACCCAAAACATCTCCTTCTCGAAGAGTATCAAGCTCCGGGCCATATGAATTTATTAGGGTAATACCATCTTTTACTATTGAGCTTCCGGACATTATCTATAAATAAATTCACATGATATTCATGAGATCCAATAAAATTATCTAAAATCGGATTTCATTAAGTTGAACTTGTAGTTGTATTTTAATTATTTAGCCTCAATAAAAAATATAAACGAATGTATGGATTTATTGTTTTTCATTTAAGTTTACCCAGGCAGTGTTTCGTAATTTTGTAGCCGTTGCAGGGAGTTCCATGTATTCAGGGTCCAAAGTAGTAACACCGATTTCAAGACTTCCATTCCAAACGTTAACCTGCATAACAAAAATTAAAAAACTAAATATGTAAATATGTAAATAATACCTAAACTTCCGCCCACTAAAATCGTAATTTTCTTCAGTAATATTTTGTAACAATTTATCCATTAATCTTATTGGCTGGCTTTTCGGTTATTGCATGTTATATGAAACTAGTTTTTAGGTAAAGATATTAATTAATGTAGCTTAGTGAAGATAAACTATATACGTTTGTTATAAAAAACAAATCTCATTAATATGTTAATTGTGAAAACTTATTGCAATATGTAATATTCTAGCACTAATCTATACTTATATTAAATTATTATATATTAAATCTGTGACTGATCACTGTCTGTATATAGAAGATATATTAAAAAATATATTAATAATATTTTGTCTGTTTATCTATTTGTCTGTGCGTTTGTACGCACTAGTCTCAGAAACGGCAATAAGATTTAATCTTCCTTCAACATTTAGTTTATTTTATTTCAATCGATTACTAGTTTAAAAAATATATGTTTATTTAAAATACTTAATTCGACAAAATTAATACAAGATTTTGGTTCATTTAGTTAAAAAAAATTCATTTAGCCAAAGTTTTCATTTTAATTAACTAACCGGATTAAAATCACATATTGTGAATTATTAAAATTGCCGCCCGATATTTCGAACACATTACAACCAGTAGTCAGTGATCGGGGGTAAACAGACTACCCGTGACGATATGTAAACATCTGTGATACTAAGAAATGATCGCTCCTGTAAAGAAATTACTATATTTCTACAGTAAATACCATATAAAATTCAAACTTCACACCGATCAAAGCTTTTAGTTGGTACTTAGTAGCGTCCATTCGTTCGCCTGTGCCGCTGGGGCCACAAGCTCCAAGCTACATTTAAATTCATACACATGTCCACTATGCAATTCAATAAAGGGGGACACAGAGATATCAAACATTAACTGGCCAATTTATTAAGCAACTTCATTTACATTCGATTACTATTTTTATAGTAAAATAAATAAACTATAAACCCTTAAATATTTAAAAGGGTTATCAAATTTTATTTTTATTTTGCCAATTAGCCATCAGTAAGCAGTTAAGAGAATTTGCCACTTCAATGGTCCATAAAGACCTTCTAATCGGTCCTTAAGGGTATACAAGTGTAAGATTAGATGCCGTACATTTTCATCTTAATAATTTGTCAATTGTTAAGATGAAAATGTACGGCATGGTGTTGTTTGTAGCTTCCAGAGATAATTACAAACATATAATATCGCCAAGATCCTAACATTTTATGTATAATAAAAATAAAAAGCCACAAACAAACCTAAATAGAAGATTAGGTATCCATTATTAGATTAGTTATCCATTAGTTCAGCTAGCTTGATATAACATAACATTAGCAAGCTATTTTACTTCAGAACAACGGGAAATAAGATTTAACATCTCATAGGAAATCTAATATAATTTTACAAAATTTGCCAATAATATAGCAACTTGCTGCGCAATGTGCGCTACTTTTTAATATATCCAGCTAAATACTTAGCCAAGTACTTTATTTTTTTACTAACAATAGAAAATAGTAATTATTTTTTTAAAAAAAGTATGTCTACTTACCTTTCTATCAATGCGAACTTCGAAAATAACATCATCTATAATAGGATCAGCACTTAATATTAAGCCGTGATTAAACTCGACGAAATTTCTGATTGCCGTAATATTATCATGTATAAGCGTTACTCGATTACCACACCGCTTATGAAAACGCATTTTGTTTACCCTACCAAAGTAGATAAATCCACTTATTTTTAGCCACACACAATTGACTCATTGTAAAAATGCCGGATATGTTTGTATTTAAAGTAATAACATTTATAGAATGAATTTCTCAAAATTCAAGTTTTCTAAGCAAACACCAAAATAAAGTTGATGAATGTAACACTTTAATATGTAAACCAGTATATACATTAAAAAAAGATTGCAAAATCGATAACTATCAGTGCACCGTGAGTCGCGACTGCGCGTCTATGCGGACATCAAGTCCAACTAGCTACCAACTAGTCAATGCTACTACTGGACTGTACATAGAATCTACCAAGCGAGTAGAAGTAAAAAATTAAAATAGTGTTGCCAACCGTGTACCACAATAACATACAAAATTTAAAATTTTATAAAGCCCCCGAACAAAATTCTAACTGCCTAATCTTGGCATTGTACTTGTAGTTTTAAGCACATTTTTAGTTACAATTTATTAATTTTAATAATTTCGACAATCGTAATAAGGGTAGACTAATTAAATACTAAAATATACCTGTTATAAATATGGTCAATAACTTTAAATTATTATACTTAAAATTTAAATTATTATAATCAACTACATACTAGTTGTTACTTAAATTACATAAACTATTACTTAAATTGAATGTTTCAAAAACAAATGTCCAAAGAACTTCTTGTGCGAACTTACGTGATGTATTGTATTGTTGGAATTGTATATATTGGCTTTTAATTAACTTTGTAGTGACGGGCCCTAGCTTCGCAACATGGTTCGCACCTTCGCACTTTCCAATTCTCCAAATAAAAGCGATAACCGCATTAAATTTCGTTACGGGTATGGCCCAAGAGGAGTTCCTTTGGATTCCGGCGAGGCGCAACAGCATAGGCATACGCAATATATACGCCAGCAAATGGCATTGTTGTTTCTAGTCTAGCTAATGGGCATGTAAATATTCGACTCAATTCTTAGGTTCTACGATCAGTACTCAACGGGACTCATACAGCGAAAAAGAAAGTCCATATTCTTAAAATATTACGGGAATAATAATCGTCATATTTTTTAAAATCCTTGTATTGGGCCCTTTAACTTGATACCCACATTGTAATATTCGAAAAAAATTACTTATCACTAAGTTGAATGGCGTCACACAATTTAAAATAATACATGACGCCGTTTATTTTTTTTATTTGTAAGCCAAATTATACTAAGAATACTTGGGCTGTTATGTAGAATAACTATACATCAATTATGTAAATTTGTTTAGCGATTCTGAAGGTACGAACTAATAAATAATATTACAAACATACATACATGATACACAAGAAAAATATAAGCCTTCCTTTGCAGTCAGGTAAAAATATATGCATCTTTTTTAATATTAGATCCTTACATATGAAATTGGCGTTTGGTATGGGAGCAACAAAAAGTCGAATATTTTATTAATAAAATAATATTTATTTAATCAAAGTATGAATTGTTGTTATTTATGCACTTTTGCCATCTCATTGGTAGTTCATTGATCCCTTTACTAAAAAAACCATTCGGACGGAAATCAATAAGATCTTAGAAGGCGGTTTGGACTGCTCCATCGGAGTAGATTTTTTTCTATTGCATAAATATAATCAAAATCTGTTGAACAAGGTTCGAAAATACTGTGGATTGATTTCATTTAAAGCTCTTCTAATTTGATAGCCGTCTGTTGTGTAGTGTGTGGTTTAGCGTTAACGTGAAGCAGTGGTGGCGAAGAGCGAAAACATGCCTTGGTTGTGTAGCAGCTAGCTCTCTCGTCATGATTTGCAATAGTTGATAGTAGACGTTTGCTGTGATCGTTAGGCCAGATTTGAATAAACTATAATGGAAGACACTATAATGGCCCACCAAACGCTTACTAACCTATTTTTTGTTAATTTTTAATTGAAGCTGTATTTAGCTGACTTGCCAGGGTCCAGCTATTTTGAAGAGCGATGCTCACTCACACCGTAGCATGCAGTTAACTCGGACGTGGTTTGGGATAAATCCGCTTCCACAATAGCCTTCAATTCTTCTTTACCAATTTGGGTCTCTGGCTGTCCACGAGGCTTGTTCTGCGGGTCAACATTTCCGGAACGAAAACCTCAAGCCAAAATCGCACTGTTTTTTATTTTGCAACATATCTGCCATACACATCATTGACTAATCGACTTTCTGCCAAAGTTTCGCCTCTTTTTTTAATAATATATCAGCGTTTACCAGCGGCTACTTCCGCATGGTCTAAAGTGGTCAGGTCCAGTAGTTCGACAAACTCTTCCGCTTTATAATATTATAGTATATAGATAATCACGAGAGAATGGATTTCAGTATCAATTTCCCATTAATAGACGTATCAATTGTTCAAAACAAAAGGTAACTTAGATTAAGGAGAACCCCATAAAATTAAAATAATAATTACGTGACCATCAATATTTTTATTAAGGCCTGTCTTGCACAGATACACAAATGGGCGACTGTGGAAAATGGGTGACTGAGACGACAGGTTGTGACTTCAATTCCCACTCTGAGAAATGAAATATTTAGTATATTTCTTTCTTCACTCTGGTAATAGAGCAAAGCGCGGCGTTAAATTTCGCCACTTACACGCAATGACTCAAATTCAACAGAAAGCCGTCGACGTAACTGAATGTTGTAAAACTAGGTTCCAAAGTTTGTTCTGCCTACCCTGCCATGTCCGGTATACAGTGTAAACCTAAAAGAAAACTACATTTTTTTCTTTTGTTACTTACCTTTCTATCAATGCAAACTTCAAATATAACATCATCTTCAATAGGTTCTTCACTTAATATTAAACCATGATTGAATTCGACAAAATTCCTAACAGCAGTAGTATTATCGTGTAAAAGCGTCACTCGATCACCACACCGTCTATGAAATCGCATCTTGTGACCGTTATGGTACATATATGCATAGAACTTTTAAAGATTTAGCGACCAGTAAAAGATCTCTCATAACTAGATTACACCAAATAACTATCATGATAAATACGTTTTCAGGCACCCATTTCGCAACACAATAGTACTGATAGCAATCGTATGGTCCACGTAAATAATAATTTAAATATGAGCCCGGTTGAAACAAAATGTCGACTAAATTTTATAACTTTATGTTATAAAAGGGGATGTAAAATCGATAGCTTTCGGCGCACTGCGACTGCGCGAATATCTTGTTAAAGTTGCCAGTCCTATAAGAATTAGAAGAAAATATACTGACCTTTTCCGTAGTAAATAAAAGTTACGTTTTGGATTATTTACGAATCTCCAAGAATTAGGAGTTGAAACTCTAAAACTGACAATAAAACAACAATTTGATATCTATTTTTAATAATCGTATTTTTTTTAATACTTGAAATCAAAATAATTTGCACAGAAGATTATAAAAAGAATGAAGCATTCTTTTCATTTGAATTGAAATTCATAATATTTTATAATAAGATATAGTACAATAAAGGGTTTGCTGTGTGTCCACATTTTTATGGGATGCCATGTATGGGTAATTTAGAGAATGCCACAAGAAGTTTCAATGAACAATGGATTACATAGATTATCACCAGAAATATACTTGTAACATTTACTATAGTTCTAATTATTTATTTAGTTTTTTTGAAGCTCATATGTTATGTCTAAATTTAATTTTAAATTTAGTTTTAATAAGTAAAATGAAACCAACCGTTTCATTAAGAAGAATGTAACATTACTATGTTTAAATATAGAATAGAATATACAAAGGATAGATAAATTAATCCAATTGCATAATTTTCAGCCTGTAATTTCACACTCTTTTACATTTAAGGTTAATTTTACCTTGAAGGTAGAAACATATTTTTAATTTATATTTTTATTACAATGAAGGAGAAAATGAAAATAAAATAAGAACTTAGTAAAACATTGTGTTGGTATTTGCGCTTGTTGCTCTTCTATTTCTCCTATCACACTGTCACTAATATTTATTTTAAAAAATTTCAAGCATTTAAAACTATTTCATTCCTTCATTCCAACACACATCAAGATCTGATGACAGTATTTTTGTAGAATAAATAAGTTTATTTCTTTTGTTTTACTAATCTATTTTATTATTAGACATTTAACATTCACTGGCTTTTTAAGATATTTCATTCTTTAAGTGTTGCTTTGCCACTAATATTTTTTTTATATTTTAAGTAGTAATTAAATTTTAATTTAACAATTCACAAATGTTAAATTAATTTCACATTTTTTTTAGAATCAAACAATATCAACATATATTTAAAAAAATGTTTCACAGCCTCCAATTCCAACTGAACTTGGCTTACATAATTTAATAATTAGGAAAATTTACAGCAAATTGTACAGTAAATTTTCTTATTCATTAAATTCTAAGTGACATTTTCATAACATACAATACATTTTTGAATTTTATTTATTATCTGATAAAATTCAGCTACAGTATATTTTCAAATTTTACAAATAGCCGGATAAAAATAGAAAATTGATAAGACACTCTGTTTTCCACTTTTTATCCAGTATTCTATATAATAGTGGAACTCAAGGCTACACTTTGGCTTCCATAGCAGAGCAAAGAGAATAATTTAAGCATAATCATTATCTCAAGTTGGGATTGGATACACAACTCTTGTGTTTACAGTCAGAAATTTAAGATACTACTATTTTTCTTAAGTAGTAAAAAATACAAGTTATGATAGAATATCTGAAAACAAACTAATACTAAAATGTTACCAGCAATGCCATCACATATCTTTGATGTTATTCACTTGATATTTATATTACTAAATAATTCAAATTAAACATAACACATAAAAAATGCATACAATTCTACCATTTTTACTTGTTAATACTTCTTTAAATAAACTTTGATTAAGAAAAATAATATTCATATGTATAACTTTTTAGGAAGAGATAAATAGCAATTACTATCTTTGATATATTTATAAAATAAAATATTTTAGTTTAAAATTAAATTTAAAAATGTATAAAAATTTGAACAAAGCAAGAGTTGCACCTGCCCCTATTGGAAACCGTCTAAGCGCTCTGACCAACTAAGCCATTGGTTGAGACCAAGCTCCGTCAAAATCCTTATACCCTTGTTACAACTTATTTATGTAGTTAGCATCTCTGTAGGGAGATTTTTACAAATTTTCGCTGCCCAAAAACAATTTATTTATAATTATCGTTTGGCAAGAGACAATGCTATTTATTAAATATTTTTACTATTCTTAAAGTGTGGATTCTACACTAAGGAAATTTTTATGTTTTTAAATTTAGTATTTTTCTTTCTTAAGTGTGGAATAACACTTTAAAAATAGTAAAAATATGTTTTAGTTTGTTTATCAAATTTAATTTTCATATAATAGTCAGCCATGTCCAAAGACAATATTCGTTTTTATTGAAATGTTAGAGCTATCAACAAAAGTTTGGAATCATTTTATTGGAAACAATCAGAACAGACACATATTTTATTACTATTAATGGTTATTTGTTTATTTTATTACTAACCTTCCTATCGATGTGGACTTGGAATATAACATCATCTTCAACGGGTTCTTCACTTAATATTAAACCATGATTGAATTCGACAAAATTTCTAACAGCAGTAGTATTATCGTGTAAAAGTGTCACTCTGTCACCACATCGTCTATGAAATCGCATTTTAGGTCCTTCACTGTTTATGTAATTCAAAAGTTAATTTTATTTACATGCCACCAGAGCTACACATTTAGTTGTAGTGACACCATATACACTCAATTCTACGTAAAAATTGTTATTATTTAAGCAGTGCATGATTTGCAATTGTAAAAGTCGTAAGTTGTTTTTATAATACAAACAACAGTCATTTTATTTTGTACATGTACATAGCGTTAATGTCATTTTTTTACAGAAGGGAAAAGAGAGTACCCAAATAACCAATACGATCGATATTAATACATAGATTTATTATTTATGACTAAAGAGTCAAAAGTATCTATTTAATTTAGCTGCCACCTTATACTGATCTGTCACATATGCCAGACTGTCACACAGAAACAGATTCAGTATTACTTATTACATAGACCGTTTTCCGAATTGTGTATAGAGCGCCCATAGCGTACCAGAGTGCGGTAAAATTCGTGTGACTTTGAAGTCACATGTGACTTGGCTAGTGCTTACAGTACTGACGGCTCGGAACGTTAGCATCGTGAGCTTTGACGTTATTTTGATGTTCCACGTCAATATCACTATCGTCACTTTCCGAGATTTTGGAAAATGCTTAAAATATAAGCATTTTACATTTTCGGCTACGCCACATATTCCACTCGGTTCGGTAATGTTTAGCTTGTTAAATTTGTAAGCACACTCACAAGTTGGCCTTATAATTGATACTGCTAACAGACATTGGCGCGCTCACTAAATCGGATCCGTTAGCAGTTGAAACGTCGCTATTGCTGTTTGGACAATTTGACAAACGGCCTATAATTTGTCATCAAATGACGACATATGAATCTTGCTTGATCTTTGCTTTTTTTATACACTTTTGAATTTAAGAAATAAAAAAATTATATAAGTCTTAAAGTGGATTTTTATGTTTTTATTTTTAAAAGGCACTTATTTTGATTTATTTACTATATTTATTGTAAGATATGAGAATATGGTATCATACTAATAATAACATGCACAAATTATTCTTAATATTGCAAGCTCCCACCTTATCAGTATAGTGTTGTTTATTTTGTGATACAGATACAATACCACTTTACTTTAACAATTATTACAGTACAGAATTTATCTTTTTGGGGACAATCTATGCTGCTGTTTTAGGACATTATATCTTAAAATATAAGTGATATAAAATAGCTATAAATATAAATACGTTTATTATTAACCCGTTAATATCATAATATCTATTTATCAATCACATAAACTTTACATTTATAATATTCTCAATTTAAAATACAAACATATACAATTGTATTTTTTAAAAGTGAGTGCTTACATAAGCGTTAACAGGATAATGAAGCTATTCGCACAATGGAGTCAATTACAAACATCGTTC
Source organism: Eueides tales michaeli (assembly GCA_018249855.1). Taxonomy (NCBI): domain Eukaryota; kingdom Metazoa; phylum Arthropoda; class Insecta; order Lepidoptera; family Nymphalidae; genus Eueides; species Eueides tales. Next base: position 42,909 of record DWMZ01000033.1, read on the forward strand.
TAGAAGTAACAAGATGATGATAGCCTTGTTGACATGACACAGCATTCCGGAACAAACTTGTTACAAGAGTTACGAAAATATTTTTCTTTCGTGTCACAATATTTAAATAACTAAATGTTACGGCAGGTACTTGAAATAATATTTAAGATGAATATGTTTGCTCGTTTAAAATATTTCCTAAAAAATCACGAATAAATTGATTTAAGCGCTGATTTAAGCCTACGAGGAGGAGGGCTATAATCAGGATCTGGGACTGGAGGAACGGAGGACCAGGGGTCTTGTCGCCATTGAGGGTCAGTCGTAGGCGTAAGTGGCTTCGTCTGTTCGGGTCGTTTTGGTTCTTCTAAATATGAGAAAGGTCGCGCTCCAAGAGCAGGGCCGGAGTTAATTTGATTGTGCAGCCAAGAGTCTGAGCGCTTGCTGGGACGACTGTAATAAAATAAGTAAAATATTTTAGTATATAGACAATAAAGGGTACTTGCTATTATAGGAATTCACGAATAAAAGTTCAGTGATTTGAATTAAATAATAAAAAAATTGTAAACTCATCAAAACAGGGATGTTATTAAAATAGATTAGACCATCTGCTTTGAAAAAGTAAAGTTTTATTTCATTGTCACGATGTCAAAAATAAGATATTTTCATAATAAGAACTGTCGGGGTCGTTTGAATACTATCGTGACATATTTACGGAGTACAAAACAACGGTGCCCACAATACTTTTTGAACATACCTCGTATAAATAAAGTTATTAAAAAAATACACTTAATTTTATGCGTGCAGCCATAAAAATATTAACAAAATATGTAACTTTTACTTACTTTTTCTCAACATTTTCTTTAAATGGTATACGAGGAGGTTCGTCGTTAATAAAGGCTGGGTTCGTTTGGGGCTTACTAAAAAAATAATATTGACATTAGCATACTTATATAAATATGAAAGTATTTAGTGCAACCGTTTCATATGTGAGCTCCTCTACCGGTAATTAGGTAATGACAGTGAATGACCATTTGGGTAAATAAGGTCTACCATTTATATACGACAAAATTAGAGTAATTAGCATAAAACTAGTTAAGGCACGTTATGATATGCCGACAAGTTGTCAAGTAATTTACGAAGTATACTATAATAAATATTTCGCATATTTCTTGAAGTACCAGTTTTATGATTCGTATGAAAAATATTCAGTAGTAGGTATTTATCTCTATACATACGAGAGATGCAGAAAGATAAAAAAAATGTTAACAACGCTTACCCCTTGCCCATATACACTTCATTGCGTTGTGAATTCCAAGGATCTTCCATTTTTTTTGGTGCACTAAAAAGCAATTCAACAAGTTTTACTTCTATAGATTCTTTTACAAAAATATTTCGACCTATGTAATTTGTAAAATTTTCTTTACGTACGTGTATTATGTGTTTTAGTATGTTTGAATACGAAACACAGTTATTGCAGAGATTCACATTTTATAACTATATTTATGCTTTGAAATATTATACGATGGTTTACATTGCATTTGTTTTTAATAATATATAATATGAAACTTATATTGTATGTAGATATGATATGGACTAATCCGCCCGCATTATTATTAATGAATAAATGGCAATTTCATAAATAATTAAATTTCTCAAGATTTACACATAATGCTCATGGCTTGATCCATGAAGGATAACGTTAGGAGGAGCTGAACAAGATAAAAAAACGATTTTTCCAAGTGCTTCGAAGATTGGAAAAAACGCTAGCACACAGCTTATGGGGATAACTTTGAAGGTGTCTCCTTAATAGATATTCATGAATAAATTAATAATTACTAAATTTAAAAACGCTTAAAAATTCTAACGAAGCAGGATTTAAAACCGCGCCTCTAGGAAACCGTCCAAGCGCTCTCATCAACTAAGCTATTCGTTCTCACCAAGCTACGTCGAATACTTATACGCTTGTTACAACATATTTGTGTTTTTAGTATCTCTGTAGGGACATTTTTCGAAATCTCCGCTACCCAAAGACAATTGGTTTATTATCGTTTGGCAAGAGAGAATGCTATTTATTAAATATTTTTACTATTTTTAAAATGTTATTCCACAGTTATTCCATACTAAATATAAAAACGTTTAAAAATTTGAACGAAGCAGGATTTTAACCCGGTTCAAAACCTGCTTCGTTCAAAATGTTATACATTTTTATTTTATATTTAATGTTTTCATTTCTTCGCTCTGATAACAAGGAAAAACGCGGCGTTGAGTTCTGCCACTTAACACGCAAGGCCTCAAACTCGGCGGAAAGTAGCGAACGGAGGTAGAACGGTGTGTCTGAGGCATACTAAAAAAATATAAGTACGAGTATATACATTTTACATAATTATTAGTTTTTTCTAAGTACGTACGTACGCTCACTCAAATATTAATATTATATGAATTATTATTTCAAATACATTTTTTTGATTTTGATACTAAACGATTATCATATAAAATATTTTTTAAGATATATTGTTCCAGGTTTTGCTAGTTGAGTGGCGGAAATTAAAGCTGCGCTTTGCCTTGCTATCAGAATGACGAAATGAAAAAAATAAATAATCTATTAATAAATCCTCCGAATGGGAATCGAACCTACAACTATTATGTTTCAAAAAATCACTTACGGTTTCTGGTAGCCCATAAATATGTTATTGTTTTGAGAGTTCCGGACATCCTCTGTTCTGCTTTGTGTACTACAAATTATGAAGTTATATTCAATTAATTTTGGGATACTTACTTTAATAAGTATAGTATTGACAGTTAGTCAGGAGACCGCTCAGATTGTTTGCGATCGATATACATAAATCAAATAAATTCTTAAAATATTCAAATAAGTAAATATTGCAGCAGACAAGCGAGTTCTTGGCATCTAAGAGAGCTTGTAGTGAAAAAGTTATCACTATAATATAATAAACCTAAAACTATGGAGGGTCAGAAGCTCGTAAACAACAATTTGTTCGAGACCTGATCAGGATAAAGTGACGCAAGACATCACTAAATATATTTGCATCAAAGATTCCTAAGGCACTTTGCTTTATAGTAATGCCTTTCTGATGAAGAGATGGAGATGCTACTTCAAGAGAGCTGTAAGAATACTCAGTATCTATGCAGTCATCACGATAACCCTTGACAAAAATGAAATTGCCTTTTGCTCATCAATAATGGGAAAGCGGTGGAAACTAAGGCTATTCCGATCGAAGCGTGGCAGTCGTTAGGCTCTTCTAGTGTGCTCATGTTTACAGATTTTTTTAGTCGTATTGAATATTGAAAAGATGCCACACTAATGTCAGCTTAGTTTCATATGTTAAGAATTGTGGTCATTATAAGGGTTACTTATTAAGCGTATAAGTCATAGTTCATGGAGCCATGATCGATCTCAGGCTTCGTCGAGAGTGTACTGTTTCTAAGTCTCGATGTGGATTATAGATGTGGATAGTCGCACTGTCGACGCAATTTTCACCCTTAAAACTTTAATGGAGATATACAGAAGGCTTATGACTGTGTCCTTCGTAAGTCAATCTGGTGGGCATCACGATGTAAGGAGATCCATCGTATATTGATTATCTATATTGATTATCCAAGACATAAATTGAAACTCTAGAAACGCTTGAGAACGGCAGTCTTAAACTAATTGTGTCGATTACAGAGTACAGGGCTTGAGGTAGCCCTGATCTAAGGCGATTTAAGCTCCAAAAGCGTTCACTGACATGGTTCCAATATAATCCCCAAGCCACGTTCCTGGCCTAGAGACTTTTTGGTCTGGGGTGTAGGGACTTTGTCAAGGAAGTGCCTTGTTACGTGTTTCCCTAGAGCTAGGCCTCTCGGACGATCAAGAAAACGATAATTGAATGCTGTGATGCAAGATAAGATACCCATTTCTCGGTTAAACCAAACCATGCAAAGTGGATTGAATAGAGATAAAAGGCAGATCATGGCAATAAAAGCCGGCTAAAAAACTAATGGCATTTAGGAGAAGACTAATGAATATTAAAAAACATCTTAATAAAGCTTCACACTGTATTCCGCACATGGCAGGGTAGGCAGAGGGAACTTAGGAACTTAGTGTTAAGACACTCCAATTTTATTAGCCATTTCCCGTCGAATTTAAGGCATTGCGTGTTGAGTAGGGTAACGAGCTTTGCCTTGTTGAGCCTGGGCGAAGAAATGGAAGCATTACATATTTAAATTGAAAATATCAAATATTTTATTTCCTCGAGTGGGGATTGATCCTGTCACGTTCACAGTCACATGCTTGTGCCCTTGCGCCACGTCATACCTCGTGAAAAAACATCTAAACAATATTACAATGAAGAACTTACTTAAAAGCGCTGAGCACTCCTAGCTTGTGGATAGAGTGCTGAAAAAATGTTTCGTATTGTTAATATTAATATAAATTTAAACAACAATAAATAACCACACATAATCATTAATATTTTATATAAATACCTCATCTTCAGTTATTTTTTTTCGATTCTCCACGACCTGAATGACAAGCAGCACAAGGAGAATGATGCTTATCATGTGCCCAATGTAACCCTTTAGGCATACAGTCATAAGAATAAAGGCACCCAAGCGTATTAAGTCCGTTTGGTAGTTGGTAACTAAGCCTGGCTCACTGGTTACCTTTAAATTAATTTTTTAGAGTTTTGTCAACGTCAACAACAAGCTACAATATAATTCAAATTCACTGTTAATTGATTATGTAATAAAATTCTATGAATTTAAAATTGCATTAATGCTTTTTCAATTTTATAACTTCATCATTTACTCGTATATAAAAGCGTGGACAAACAAAACCCAATGCCAAGACATTCCATTCTTTTTTAATTTTGTGAACCATTTCAACCATTACGTGTTGAGTGGCAGTAGGTACTTAGCGCTACTCTTTCTCTTATTGTTACCTGAGCGGGTGTGTCACCTGAGTTGGTGCTTTTTTTAACTAACAACTAATTAAGCAACACAACACATAAAAAGAAACACTTTTTTCTTTACCAATTTCCTCGTTGCTCTTTGATAGTCCATTCCAAAGTAAACTCCAAAGGTTAAGTCCACTAATAATGAAGCAATGCATAAGCCAACGTATATATAAGCAATAATATTTACTTGCTGCAGTGGTTTTTCGTTGTTTAAAGCTGTGGATAGACAATACCCTAATTTAGATATTCTTTAAATAAAGAATGTAAGTAATTTTAGATCGTCGAATGAACATAAAACTGCCACCAGCCGGCAAGACACTCGTGCCGAAAAAACCGGCAACAATTGTTCCTTTTAATTTAAAATTAATTCCTAAATAGAAAAATAGACTTTACTCGATGCTATTATTTCCAAACTTAGAAAATGTTTATACTCGTAGATATTGTATTCACACATTCAGTGAAGGATGTATACATACCTGAAATAAGTATAATTGCAGTCAAAAATGTAACTACAGAAAGTACTAACGTCGTTATAATTAGTGCAAAAATTAACTGAGACGTAGTAAAATCCTCTTCAATTAACGCATTTTCACAGTCATCGTCTGAAAATTATTATTTTATTTTATTCGCTTTGCAATATAGACAATACATTATATATAAGTACGAATCATTATGGAATAATAAATGGTTCCGATATCCTCTAGGATCTTAAAGTAAGAATAATATAAAAATATAATTGTAAATATCTTAGATATTTAATATTTAACAAACAATCTCAAAATACATATGAATGCATGATTCATCGATCGAATCATCACCCAGTGTCTACGTCATACTCGTAGCAAACATGAATATCGATATGTGCAAGGCGTAATAATATCGTATAAACGAAAATGATAAAATAAAAGGAAGTATGTAGGAATAGTATGTAAACTGCTTACCTAAAATATAGATCCGGAGTATAATTAGTAAAAAGTATTGTGCACCATTTGACGACTCCAATGAGCCCGACGAACAATCATATCGATATATAAGAGCAACCGTACATAGCACTATACTAATCAGTGAAAAAACCTTTAAACAAACCAAATTACCATATAGCTCAGCAGTAAAAATGTGTAAGTACAATGAGTATATTGCATTGCGCAGTACCTCGACTTAGGTTGAAAAAGAAAATGAAAGTGTTAAGTTCCCAAATTTCTTTCGCCTACCTGGCTATGTCCGGTATACAACATAAAAAATTGAGATTAGTACGTTCAACCAAAGAAATAAACTTTTAAGTTATATGCTTAAATAGGTCGTCTTAAAATAAAAATAATATTTTATTTACATTGTATGCATATTTTTGTCAATATATAAAAAAATATTACACATAATAAAAATAAAAAGAGATGAGTCAACATTTTGTCCTTATCTAAGAGTGTCGTAACATAAAAATTTAAATAATTTATTATTTCGCATTAATTGCATACGTGATATTAAATCAACGCTACAAATAAAATAAACACAACAATATGTGACCATCAAAACTTACAATGGTAAGTCCTGCAGAAAGACATCCCGTGATCCCTAATCCAGAAAAAATCTTCAGATTGTCAACGTTGTTCATGTTCACATGAGGCAGTGGTTATATTTACGACAAAGCGCGTGACGCCGATCCACTGTCCGTGCATAAAGAGACTATATCAATATTAATAGCATCACGATAATTATTATCGGTATCAATAAATCATATAATCTTTATAAGCACATTGATAAGAAATTTAATGAAAATCAAGGAATTTCTGGAAGCATAGACTTAGGAATGCAGAATTTTGTCAACTATTTAATTATCCAGGTATAAATATTAAAAAAAAATCAAAATTGAACAGAGAGGGAAGAACAAAAATGAATAAAAAAACATATGTTGATTTAGTGATCTCATTTTAAGGACTCAAGCCGTCATTGATAATTAAAACATATACTAGGGACATATGTATTTTTATTCGTCTTCGTTATATGCTATCCTCAATAATTTCACCTTATTTTACAGTGACAGCAATTGACATTATTCAATCAAGCTATACGTCATTACAGTAGGCAAATACACCAATGCTCAATAGAAAGCCACCATATTTAATAAGTAATATGTAAATATACTACAATTCACTTAAAAAGATGTTATGCCAAGTCCAGAAGCTTTGTTATCGTTTCTGTTAATCTTAGCATGGAGTTGGCGGATTGGCAGCTCTATATATTCTAGCACTTCTATATCTGATTTTATAACACCGACGTGTTTAGGAACTAATGTGAAATTGTTTATCGCTGCCTTGCAAATAATTGTAGCTGTCATTTTGGACCTCATGCCGTTGTCCCAGTTTCCTCGGCTCAGTCTTGCACATACGATTTTAAGCATTCCCTCACAAGCATTCACTCTGTACTACGCTAATCGGTATATTGGACCTACGCTGGACAGTCGACGAGTTGCAATCTTTATCTATATTGTAACAATTTTATGCATTTTGGAAACAGCTTATAGAATTAATATTGACTGGAGCCGCATTGAGTGAAAAAATATAAACGATCGAACTATATTGATAAACAATAAAAACAATTCATATTATTAAGATTTTTATTACAAAAGTAAGGAGTTACAAAACTATTCTTTAGGTAGTAGGTAACATTTTTTGTAATAAACATAATTTAACCAAATATATATATATATATAAATATATATATATATATATATATATATATATATATATATATATATATATATATATATATATATATATATATATATATATATATATATATATATATATAAATAAATATGATATTACTAATAAAACCCATTTCATATACAAAGAAATATATGTAACGTATTTAATAATATCCCAAATTTGTTTTAAGAACTCTACGAAAATTTCCATATTTAGAAATTACAAGAGAACAAGTATTTTTTGTTATATGATTTTAATATTATGTCTTTTTTGATTTAACCACATAGTAGATAAAAAGCTTAAAATATATATTATCAATTATGCCAAAAAAAATATTATTCTTTAGTCCACATTAAATAGTTTTCCTTTTTCCTTTACTCTAGTATAAAACATCGGATTGTGTTAGAGGTGCTGTAAAATAAATTTAATTTTAATCGTCGCACACATAGAGTAACAATACATTATACATTATAATGTATTACAATTTATAATAGATACAGATTGTATCTAAGAAAGACATAAAATAATAATTCATAACTAGAACTAACATTTTGTTTGATGAGATACAAAATAATTTCTCTTTTGGGTCAACGAACTTAGGCTAGATGCTGCGCGGTGGACAGCTGAAATAAAAAAAATAACATTAAATTTAGTTTCGTATGCCTTTGGTTGATTAAGCTCAAGTAGATATATTTTATGTATTTTCTTATTGGAAAACATCTAAAACTCCCTACTTTTCATTTAAATATCGTGTTTAATAAAACAAATAATAATTTTTCAGCTACTAATATTAACTTACACGCTTTTCTAAAAGAAGGTATAGCGGTATAATCAGGAAGCGGTACCGGCGGCAAGTCTTCGTCGGAGGGCAGCTGGTCTCGCATGCGGTTTGCTGAAGCAGGAATGTATGCCCAGGGAAGTTGGCCTTGCAACTCCGCTGCTGTCTCACGTCTCCTGAAAATGCATTGGAATATTACAGGAAAAAATTAAAAACGTAAAAAAATATCTTTACTAGTTTTATCTTATGGTAATACAATTTTATATCATATGTATTATGAACTAGGTACATAATCTAAAATAAAGTTGTTAAGAAAATACTATTTTAAAAAAGGAACAGAAATTTTACTACAAAGGCAAATTGCACCTTCTTTGAATATCTAGACTCACTCTTTGTTGAAAATTGGTACAGCAGTTTGAGTTGTTTCGTTTAGATGTGGCAAGGACTGGGTGACACGTGGAGGAGATGTCCGACCAGCAGTGTCTATCACCGCCCTGTCTAAGCGACGCTGTTGCTCTGCTATCATGTTCTCCAACCTTTGAGGTAAAGAGAGTAAATTTTCGGGAAAATTCACTGTACGCTTTTTATCATCTACATGTGTGCGTGGTGATCTGCAGAAGATTTTGTAATTTATAACAGATTTGATAGCCACCAAAGCAGAAACAGTTTATATAGAGATAATTTAGATTACAGTTACATTTAGTTTCTGATTCAAAAAGATTGATGATGATCGATGTTGGTGTATATAAATAGCTTAATGACATTTTCTTACTTTTCAGATGATATATCTACAGAGTCTGTTACAGAAAACCTCCTAGGAGTTGGGGCTTCTTTTGCAAATAATATTTTTTTCCAATGGCGAAAAGCTTGATTAAAGCCAGCTCTAGGTATTCTTGAGTTATGATCATCTTGAGTGCTATTACAATCGTGAGCTCCTGAGCCACTGGACGCTTCAGTAATATTGGAAAGAGCTAACGATGTTACTAATTTAGGTCTCTGATTCTGTTGCATATTTTCAGTTACTACTTGATCCGATCCTTCTTCTAAACTTGGCTCCACAATATCATGTGACGGTGACTGAGTGCGAGTAATTACTGGTGCACTTTGAATCTCGGCATTTTGAGTAGTAACTTGTGCGACCGTTGTTGAAGGAATTTGAGATACATGTGCTGGATTTTCAATCTGCTAATTACAGTAATAGTCATTAATAAAGTATGTTATTTAATAAATTAAATCTACAGATATAATCTAAATATGACAAACTGTATGAAATAATCTAAACAATGTCCTTACAAGTATTAGATCACTCTTGCTTGTTTCATTTCTGTCAACAGCAACAAGAACAATAAGTAACACATTGATCAGAAAAAATATTGCAAAACGTGAATATAAAATGACCATAATCCAGGCAACCAATGATGTATCAACTTGTACGTTACCAGTACCACTAGTGCTTGCACCTATGTAACTTGTTAAGTCCGTCAGACTCTGAAAGATATAATGTATATTATGATATTATATACATGTCCGTGGTAAAAGTAATAAATGAATATAACGAAAATAACTTACTCTTGTATAAAAAGAATCATTTGCAAAGATTACCGTAGCAACGACATCTAAAGCACATACTGTTACTGATACCAGAATCCAAGGCCAGCGTACTGGCTTTGAATTATTATTCTTTGCCCCACCAGCTGCCAATCAATGATTTTTATGTAAAATTAAAAAAAAAATAATAATAATAATTAATAATATTAACATCACTTACTCATTAATATGGCGCTGGTAATTAACCATAGCGCACCCAGGCCTAAACTAACGCAATTGATGAAAAAAGTTCGAGTAACTGTGAGAGGCTCTGAAGTCATTAGTATAAAGGCCTGATCTGTCATACCGTCAATCGCCTGACCAATATTAATTCGAGTGCCACACTGACCTGGATCTATAAGTAAAATAGAAAATCAAAACACTACTAAACATATATTAAAATAAATTCTATAAAATTAACATCAATAATATGTACTTACTGTTCAAATACAATATCTTAATGAAAAGAAGTGTAGGCAGCTCGCGTAGAAAATTAATGACACAGAAATATTGTGCTAAAGACATGGAGGTAAAGATTACTTGTACCGTAGCTTGTAACTGTAACAACATCATGGTTTATTTATTCAATATCTCATAAGCAATAAGGATTACATACATTTACGGTATTCTGTATTCCTCTCAGTGATATTTGTCTTCTATTCTTTTTGTTAAATTGTGTGAAATATTATTATTTTTGATTTAGGTATAGAAAGAAACACTGTTGGTCGTGTAATTTTGCTTTATATGCCTAATATAGGCAGTTTTTTCTTTCTAATGAATCTATATCTATAACTTATTGAGCAAAGATTTTATTAAGGTATTTCTTGTCCTTTTTTAAATTTATACTTACATACAGGTACATATAAATTAGACATTCAAATAGAATACAACATTATTAAAAACACATATTATTTGTAATCTTATTGATATTAAACATTATCAACGTAGATAGGTACGCTAACATATATATTATTTTATTTTTTATCAATTTTAAGAATTATATTTGTCACTATATTTTTGTTATGGTATCTAGAAGCCGCCCGCAACTTTGCTTGAACTTTATGGCCATTTCTATACTATTCATCTTGTGTTGAGTGGTTTAAAGAATGCCGCGCTTGATGTTACCAAAACAGCGCAACTCAATTTTGTACAATTTTTACTTGTCGAATAAAAATTGATTACGATATAAACAACTTGTTTATAATAATAAAATTTTTAACCTCCGACACAGAAAGAGGAGTGTCATAAATTTGACCTGTCTGTCTGTGATACCTCCTTGTTCATCGTGATTGTTTTTAGCTGTTTTTTTTTTTTAATTTAATTACCTAGCAGTCCAAGTGCTACAAATAATTGGCCAAGAAGAGGTAGTGATTTGTTGGGTAGACGGTTGCCCTCTTGTTGGTTGACATATGATATAATGTGCGGCTTTTAATCTGTACGGCTTTTGCTAGCGTAACGAGGTGAACGCAGCGTTACTATTTAACAGTTGAAAATTGCAAAAATGGTATATTATTTTTTATTATTTTTACATAGGCTATTTTCGGTTAAAAATTTAATATATGTACAGTCATATTTTTTTCAGTTGGTTATATTACAGTGAGGTCTGAAATAATGATATTATATTATACAACCCATAATAAATAACTATAACGAAGATACCTCTTATATATTTTTATATTAATAATATTGACCGCAAATCACAAATAGGATAAAAATTTTATGATATAAAATGTCGCTGTTCAAGGGTAGATAAAGAATAGTAAAATAAACATACGCATAAATAGATATTAAAAGAATTAATATAAGTATAATATTATTTAAAAATTCTTTCCTAAGTTTGCATTATAGTCCATTAAAAAGTTAAATTTATGGTTGCGTTTTTCAGAGGATGCAAAAGCTTAACTTCAAGTTTGTGGGGTCGCCACCCTTGTCCTCCAGCCGCAAAAAGGGGTGTAAAAGGTTTTCGCATTGTATCTCGTAAACTAGCAATCATACAGAAAATTTAATTAAACAATCACATACATACAATAGTTCAATATTCTACAATTTTATTTCTTTTACTTTGTATCGTTAAGCGAATCAATAAAAAAAATATAAACAAAAATAAGTGAAAATTTTGTATAAGTCTCCATTTGAAGTTTACATCAATAAAATGACATCTTAGTGATTTTGTAGAGGGTTTTCAATGAATAACTTTCAATATAAAATAATTTAATTTTATTTATTATCTTGGTTTTACACCGCTCCAAATTTGACCAGATTCCCGAATGCTGCTCATCTCTATTGACGATAAAAAGTAAAAAAAAAAAAAATTTTAGAAAATTTAATTACTTAGCTACATTTTGTTTGATGAAATTTTCTGTATGTTTGCTAGTTTGCGAGATAAAGTGTGAAAACACTTTGCAACTGTCTTTCTAAGTTGGCGGCTGGGGGACATCGATGGCGACCCCACAAACTTGAACTTAAGCTTCTACTGACCCAACCCTATATTATAAAAAAATAAAATTGCGTTCTCTGAAAACACAAGCTAAGGTCTAAGAAATGTAACATTTTAATGGACCATTAACATTTTTAAAATAGTAAAAATGTATTTTTTTTTTCATAATTATAATATTGATATGTATTTAAAAAACTGTACGCTTAAGCTGTTCGTCACTTTACATTTAATTTTTAGATCTAGGAAAATTATATTTAATAAACTGAAGGGATAAAAAAAGATACTAAGAAATAAACACAGATAGTGCCATTCACGAAGGAGCCCACCAATGTTTTTAGGCGAATCGTCCGCGAATCGATGCATACGAATAATTTATTCCTTTTTCAACCATGCAGGAACCTCAAGCGGTCATAGAAGTACTTTACTTACGTATATATGTATGAATAAATTAATGGAATAAAATCCATTAAGTAACGAAAAACGGAGGTTTTTAAAAAATATTTCCCCGGAAAGCAAGTAATATACTTATAAATAACAACCGACCTGAATTTTTAAAGTATTTTAATTTTTGTAAAACTACATATTGTGGAAACCCTGCCGACAATTGTTCCTTGAAGTCCGCCTGACCTAGTGACATCTGAGACGATATAGGCGATAAGAGTATTCATAAATTTTAGACATTTTAATCTTTACAGCTATTTATTTTCTATTTTTCACTAGGAAATCACGATTATCGTCGACTACTAATCTGCCTACCTTTTCCTCTACACACATACACAAACACACACATACATATACACACACACACATATATAAATATATATATATATATATATATATATATATATATATATATATATATATATATATATATATATATATATATATATATATATATATATATATATATATATATATATATATATATATA